>VMDO01002175.1:20279-176782 GCA_007922755.1 Pedetes capensis
CAAAAAACAGTCCCCAAACCATCAGCCATTGAAAGCCCTGTGAAGAGCAGAGAACAAAAAACAGTCCCCAAACCATCAGCCATTGAAAGCCCTGTGAAGAGCAGAGAACAAAAAACAGTCCCCAAACCATCAGCCATTGAAAGCCCTGTGAAGAGCAGAGAACAAAAAACAGTCCCCAAACCATCAGCCATTGAAAGCCCTGTGAATAGCAGAGAAGTACTGGCATAGTGCCAGGCACGGCAGTGTCGGGGATGCTTCGTCTGTTGTGCACAGGGTCACTGGGAATCGGACTGGACTAGATGGCGCATAACAACAATAATATGAGGCAAATGCAAAGGCAGGAAGAAACTTGGCATGTTTCAGTTTTATGAAGGCCAGCAAGGCGGGTGCGTTAGCTTCCTGTGCCTGTATTGTAACAAAGTACCGGAAACAATTACCTTCTAAAGAGAAAAGGGTCATTTGGGCTCCTGGTTTAGAGGCTCTAGTCTGTGCCTAACAACAAGAAGTCTGTCCCTGAGCAGACTGGTTGCCTTTAGGCCTCTGATGAGAATGCTCAGGGCGATGGCAGGATGCTCAGGGAGCAAGACAGGAAGAGGAAGGGCGGGCTCGCACCCCCTTCCAGGGCACACGCCCTGTGACCCAAGGACCTCCCTACAGCGCCAGTCTGGGGACAAGCCTTTATCACATGGGCCCTGAAGGGACAGTCAAGATGCAAACTATCGCAGTGGGCAGAGGCAGGAGGGAAGGTGGGCAATGGGAGGCAGATGGTGGGAAGCCCAGCATCCCTGGCATCCCAGCTGGGCTTCTGCCTTATGTCCAGGGGCTCAGTGGAGCCTGCACGGGGCTCCACATACCCATGCGTTGGACAGGGTGCTGGTACGGGTCCCCTGTTCCTCCAGACGTGCCTGCCGGGTCAGATGGGGACAGTGGGCCAGCCATGGCTGGAGAGTCGCCCTCCCAGGACCTGGGGCCTGCACAGCCTATGGACTCACCAGCCCTCACCCCTCGGCCCCCTCTCCAGTTCCTTCAGTGCCATTGGGGTCCCAGTGAGGTGGGAATGAGGTGGTACTGGGGGTGCTCTCCAGCAGTGATCAGGGCACCTAGGGTTCAGGAGGACCCATTGGCAGGCAGTGCCAGAGCTGAAGGCCAGCTGAGGTACAATGAGGGGCAGGGAAATCTTGCAAGCGTTTGAGGAAGACAGGGAAGAAGGCATGACTGGGGTTTTCAAGGTATCATTTTGGAAGCATTTTGGAGATGGATCAGGAGAGCGGAAAGGAAACCAGACGGAGGTGAGAGAGCCCTGAGCTGGGGCCATGGCTCTGGGGCCGGCTTCAAGAAGCAAAGCAGACAGAGCCAGCGGGCTGACCGGAGGGTAGGCGGGGTGACTATGAGAAAGAATCCAAAGGTCAGGTTTCTCCCCGGGGGCCGGGCAGGCAGGGCTACTGAGGAAAGCCAGGCAGAGGCACGTGGGCAGCTGGCCAAAGCATGGCCAGGAGTCAGGGACAGGAGGCAGATGGGCGGGCATCTTGGACCCTCTGCCTAGAAGATGTAGGACAAAGCCCTGGAGGTCTGGTGGCAGGTGAGAGACACGTGGGGGCATCCACAGCCGGGAAGCAGGTGACAGTGTGCGTGCTGGGCAGGGTGCATGGTGCGAACAGAAGGCTGAGGGAAGGATTTGGGGGCTCTCTGCAGGGTCTAGCCTGCAGCTGTAGCCCTGTGGCATCCGATCCCGTCAGATCTCGGAAGCTAAGCAGGGTCGGGCCTGGTTAGTACCTGGAAGGGAGACCACCTGGGAACACCAGAAGCTGTAGGCTTGGGAGAAGGACCTGGCAACCCCCTCCCAAAAATCAATCTGCCATTGAAAACCCTATGAACAGCAGGGAAGCACTGACAATAGTGTTTCCCCTGTTGTACGGAGGGTCGCTATGAGTCGGATACCGACTCGATGGCACCTAACAACAACAACAACTGCAGGGTCTGGGCGGGTGGTGGGCACACAGAGGGGACGGGGCCAGCAGTCAGGCCCAAGGAAACCAGTGGAGGGGAAAATTTTGAGGAGGGAATGCCCCCAGGGTCAAATGTGAGATGAGCAAAGCCCAGTGGATGGGACCCTGGGCTTAGCAGAAGAGACAGCGGAGAGGCCAGGGCTGGGGGGTCGGGGCCTGGCGTAGGGGCTCAGCGGTGAGCACAGACAGCTCTTTGAAGGGGTCTGGGAGGGAGTGGTGCAAGGTGAGCTGTGGCTTAGGCGGGGTGGGCTGGGCAAAAGGCACAGAAAAGGCATCTGCCTGGGCAGAGGGGTGGAAGGACTTGGTGTTGCCCTAGATGAGGGAATGGGAGGAGGGAGGATGGCCCAGAGGCCTGCCCTGCCCTGGCTCCCTCTCCCTCCTCTGACCTCAGCCTGCTGGGGACCTGCGTGCCTCCTGTGTGACACCAACTCAAGTTCCTGCTGCAAGTGTCCTCCTAAGTGGTTGGGGGCCTTCGCCTGCTCTTGCTGAAGGAGGCGGAGCCCGGCCATCCCAGGTCCAGCTCCGCCACGAGAAAGGCTTTCCTTGCAGAGCTGGTACAGATGTGGCACCGTGCCGGGGCTTCCACAGGGCTGCCAGAGAGGAGCTGCTTCCTGGGTCTGTCCATAGATTTCAGGTTTTATAATAAATCCATATTTAAAACTCTTCCTTTTTTCTAAGCCCAAAGGTGCCTTCTTGTAGCTTTTCATCCGTGATTCTCCCTCTGCTCTCGAGGCCGCCTCTGACGAAGCATGCTCTTCAGAGAGCAGAACAGAGCAGCGCCCACCCCTGTCTCCTCCTAGGTTCCACGGTCCCTGCTTTTCCTGAGCCCTCTGTACTCTGCCTGTCCTTAGACGTGGGTACGGCACGCACAGCAGCCGGCTGAAGAGTGCAAGCCGGGAGCAGCCTGCCTGGGTCTGGATCTGACTGCCTCTTCCCGGCCGGGATCGCTGGACGAGGTGCCTTGTCTCCTGACCTCTCGTCTCCTGACCCCTCGTGTCCTGACCTCCGTCACTCAGGTTGGAGGAAGGCATGAGTGAGCACAGAGTTCTCTGCTCCCGACCGTGCCTGGGGGGAGCGAGGGCTCAGAGGGTGCTCAGTGCTCTTAGGCGTCCAAGCTCCTCCAGGACAGCGATGTTGGCCCGTCCCTCCAGAGCCCTCCTGGAATCCGTGTGGGCAAGGCCCATGCAGACGCTTTGGTTTTCCAAGACGAACATGGCCTTGGTCCTGCGTCCCAGGACCTTGTTTGAGAAACACTGGACACCTGAAGCGTCCTGAGGGGGGTTAGGAAAAATCTAGAGAAGAGATGGAGGGGGATGCAGACTGGAAAGTGGCCACAGTGGTGCTAGGTGAAGAGTGCCATGGCAGTGGCTGGGAGGACCGGTGCTGCGCCATGTTGCTCAGAGGCGCCCCGCCTGGGCAAATGGGCTGGACTTCTGGTGACAGCCTCAGGCCTGCGACCTGCTGGGCACTCCCCACATTTCCACCCCTCCAAAGTTCAGGCTTCGTGGCCGTGTGGGGATTGGCTGACCCCTGCTGTACATTGGCTGTTATGACACAAACTTAAAGATGGCCGTGGACTGGAGAGGGCCCTAGTGTTGAGAGACCTCAGAGATGCGCTTTTCTCCAATGACTTTGGACAGTGGCCATCAATAAAAAATGCATTATACCTGTGGGTCTGTGCACAAAGGTCTCACCAAACAACTTCTATCTTAGTGAGCCCTGTGGTATTTTTGGTGTTCTTCCATTTTATCTCATTAACAGGAAAAATGCTAATTACAATCCATTACATAGATAGTCACGTTCCCAGGTTTTCTGGAGTTTGAAAACATCAATTCAGTGTACTGAATGAGTACAGTAGTTTCCCAAGCTTCAGCCAGTGTGTACCAAGCCACTCCCAAACCTTCAGCCACAACCAAGGCCAAATGTTTATGGAATTACATTGTCTTTCTTTTAAAACCATTAATGTAAACATTTTAGAATGCTCACTATAGCCTAAGTAAAATGTCAATGAAATTACAAGTTGGACGATTGGTTGTATTTTTCCCCAGTGTACACTAGAATGTTTAGCTATCAAATTAAGAAACGTTTCTATGCCTCCTAAAATCACCTTGCACACCATTCCTCAGCTGAGGAGTCACCTATCTAGGTGAGGAGTCACCTATCTAGTCACCTATCCAGACGCCTCACGTTACTGTGGGGAAGTGAAAACCCCTCAGGGTGAATTCACTTATCTGAGGCCATCTAGTAAACATTTTTGTTGTTGTTAGGTGCGGTCCAGTCGGTATCTGACTCATAGCAACCCTCATAGGGTTTTCAATGGCAGATTGTTTCGGGATTGCCTTGGGAGTGGGTTGTCACATCCTTCTCCCATTTTTGCGGTGCTGGGAATCAAACTCCGGACCTCAGAGACTGCAGCACAGCACTCTACCAACCGAGCTAAATCCCAGCCCTAGTAAACATAGTTGCCCAAATATTTCAAGGGGAAGAAATGTCTGAGGCCACCATGGCCAAATGATGCGCTAGGTCTATCAGTCTTACCACTTCTGGACAAAGTCCTCATTTGATAGCCTAACCAGGGCCCCGCTGTCAGGGTACAGACACACTGGTACACTGGCAGAGCTGCCTGAAGACCTCCCTGGGGTCTATACATTTTAATTTTTGGAGTTCCTAATCTACATATATGATGCATATTAGAATTTATTCACACTTTTGTGTTTTCTAATATTTTGAAGCCAATAAATTATCCAGGCCTTGACAACTTTTGTAGGCTCTTGGGAAGTTCATGGACCCAAGGATGACAGCTTCTCCTGACTAATGGGTGAAGTGGCCTTGGATCTGGTAAAGGATCCAGTATGACCAATTAATGCATACTGAGGAACAATTTGGGCTGGGATTTAACTCAGTTGGTAGAGTGCTGCTCTGCAGTCTCTGGGGTCCCGAGTTCGATTCCCAGCACCTCAAAAATGGGAGAAGGACGTGGCAACCCACTCCCAAGGCAATCCTGAAACAATCTGCCATTGAAAACCCTATGAGGGTCGCTATGAGTCAGAACAGCACCTAACAACAACAAGAAGGAGCAATTTAATTACTTAAAGCCCTCTTGGTGCTTTTAAAGGGGAATATAGACGGGCTATTGGCACTAAATACTTGACATTCCACTGGTGAACTCATTCCTATTCTGGCAGACGGGCAGGGGCAACTGCTGAGGCAAAGTGCTTTAAGTCTGAGCCTCAGTTTCCTCATAGTAGAATGGAGGTTTCAGGACAACTTGATGATTTTCAAAGATTTTATTCTAGCACTGGGACATTTTTGCAAATGAAATCTTATGAAGCAAAGAGCAGATATGGGATGGATTTCTGAGTCTAACAGATATGCAAGTAAATCTGTGAAGGCACCCAGAGGAACTGCCCTCAGGTGCCTGCAAAGATGAAGAGAAGGGCAGGTGCAGGAACCCTTGGGATTCCTGAGGCCTTGACCGGATCTCAGCTCTAAAGAATGGCAGGGTGGTTTACAAACCTCTCTGACAGTGAGGTGCAGCAAAAAATAAAGTTTGTTTCAAGACATGGTGCACGTGTTCTGAAACACAAGTTTTCATGAAATATGCCTTTACAGTGTAAGTTAAAGACTGTCCGACACCTGGACTGGGCCAGGGATGATCTGGGAACATAAGCCACAAACCTCTTTTTGGTGATCAATTATCTTTCTGACAAAATGCTTAAGCGATTTTCTGATGGATTTTTTTTTTTTTTTTTTTTTTTTTGCGTTCCTGGGGGTTGAACCCAGGGCCTCGCGTCTGCATGCTCTGCAGGTGCTGGATCACTGAGCTGTGCCCTCAGCCCATTTTTTTTTTTTACTTTTTGAGACAGGGTCTCACTAAGTTATGCAGACTGCCTCTGGTTTCGAACTTGAGATCCTTCTGCCTCCGCCTCCCAAGCTGCTGGGATTACAGGCGTCTGCCACTGCGCCAGGCATAGCAAGGCCTTCTTGATCATCTTATCTAAAGAACCTCCTTACCTCCACTATCACATTACACATTCATTTCTTTCATAGTACTAATCACAACAGAAAAATGTTTTGCTTTCTCATTGTTTGTCTGCCTCTTCACCAGAGCAGGAACTTTGTCTTTTCGACAGCTATAGCTCAATGCCTGCAGCTGTAGCCCTGTGGCATCCGATCCCGTCAGATTTCGGAAGCTAAGCAGGGTCAGGCCTGGTTAGTATGTGGATGGGAGACCGCCTGGGAACACCAGAAGCTGTAGGCTTGGGAGAAGGACCTGGCAACCCACTCCCAAAAATCAATCTGCCATTGAAAACCCTATGAACAGCAGAGAAGCACTGATAATAGTGTTTCCCCTGTTGTACGGAGGGTCGCTATGAGTCGGATACCGACTCGAGGGCGCCTAACAACATAGCTCAAAAGCTCAGAATAGTGCCTGGCACAAAGTTGTTGCTATTATTAGGTGCTGTGGAGTTGGGTCCAACTCATAGTGACCCTATGTATATAAAAGAACAATACACTCTTGAACACTTCACCATGTCTGGCACTGTATCAGTGCTTCTCTGCTACTCACAAGGTTTTCCAATGGCTGATCGATTTTTGGGAGTGGGTTGCTGGGTCCTTCTCCCAAGCCTATAGCACCAAATATTCCCAGGCAGTCTCCCATCCAAGGACTAACCAGGCAGAATCCTGCTTACCTTTTGAGATCTGACAGAATCAGACATCACAGTGGTATGGCTGTAGGCACAGAGTAGGTACACAGTAATTATTCTTCTCTTCTATCTTCCTCAAATTTCAGGTCAGGTTTCAATGATTTCCTCTCACTTTCTCTTCTAAGATTATTATTATTATTTTTTTTTAGTGCTGATTTTGAACACAGGGCCTCACCAATACTAGGCAAGAGCTCTACCATTGAGCTATATCCCTGACCCTTCTAAGATTATTTTTGATGGCTGATGAGCTTATCTTGGTTTTTAACATCTGACCTATGTTAAAAAGTGTGGGGGTGAGGACACGAGGTCCAAAGACTTTGCATAAAAAAAAATACTGTGAAACATAAAAAAGGCCAATTAATAGTTTATGAAAGATTGTTTTTTGTCCCCTAGGTTTTAGAAGTATATAATCTCTCCACTGGTCGTGATGTCAGTTTGGTTTCTCTTCCTCAATTTCAAGTGGTGCATGTCCTCTGGGGGCTGAGAATCCAAAACTCACCTGGCTTGGAGACTCACACAGCCTCTTTGTCCCTCAACCCTGTTTATACAGTACCAAGGGCCTGGAAGGCGTTTGCGCTGGCTTCGAGTTAACATAGTTCACTGGGTCGAAAGCAGAATGGTCCAAGGTGCAGCATGGTGAATAAACATTGGCTGACTCCCGAGACCGCAGCTTGGCTATTTCTTACATTGATTTATGGGCTGTTTCCACGAAACCAACGATGACCGGTCCTGCTGGCAGCTGGCCGGCTGGAAGCTGGAAGCATTACTGCCCTGGCTAAGGGCCACGACCCCGGGGAAGCATTTCACCAGGGCATTTTAATATTCTGGCGCGCGGCCTCAGTGTCCCGTGGTGCCGGGCTCGCCACGTGGCGCAGAGGCGTCTCCACCCGCAGGGAAGAGGTCCCCACGTGCTGGGAGGACACCTAGAGGACGCGACGGGGCCTCTTCCCGGAGGGGGAGAGCGAGGGCGCCTCGCGGGAGCGCTGGGAGGGCTCCGCCTGCCGGGAAGAGGCCCGCGAGGACGTCCCCACGCGGCGGGAGGATGTCTGCACGCGGACTGTCCACGTCTCCTCGTGGCGGGCGGTCTGCACCGGCAGGGGAGAGGGCTTGGTCCCTAGGGGCGAGGCCATGCTGCCGGTGTCAGGGGAAGACGAGGGCTCCGGGGGTCCTGCAGCCCGCCGGTCACCCTGGGCCACACGTCTCAGTCACATCACAAGGTAAGAAATGACGTCAAAAAATTAAAACTTAAAAAAAAAGAAATGACGTCACAGTGGCGCGCCACCATCACAAGGTAAGAAATGACTTCAAAAGTAAAAAGAAAGTAAAAAATAAAAAGAAATGACGTCAGAGTGGTGTGTTACCATCACAAGGTAAGAAATGACGTCAAAAATAAATTAAAATTAAAAAATAAAGAAATGACGTCAGAGTGGCTTTGTTACCATCACGAGGTAAGAAATGACGTCAAAAATAAAAAATTAAAAACATAAAAGAGAAATGATGTCAGAGTGGCGTGTTACCAATCACAAGGTAAGAAATGACGTCAAAAATAAAATAAAAATAAGATGAAGAAATGACGTCGGAGTGGAGTGTTGCCATCACAAGGTAAGAAATGACGTCAAAAAATAAAAATTAAAAAGAAAGAAAAGAAATGACATCAGAGCGGGCTGTTACATCACCGCTGCCCTAAGGTTGACGGCCACGATGCTGTCACAGGCAAGAGTGCCAGGACACGATGACGTGCCAGAGCCAAAGTCCAGTGGAGGCGGAAAGATTCCTCCAGCACCTCAGGTCAAGCTCCTCTGCGTCTCCCACGGCTCCGGCACCGCCCCTTGGCGCTGACTGACGCAGGCGAGGGATGGGCGGAGCCGCCCGCCTCCGAGCGGGGCTGTGCCCGCCCCCGTATCCCACAGTGCCCTGCGACCGGAAGGGGCCGCCGTGGTTTCCGGAACCTCCCCCGCCAGTGCCGGCAGTTGCTCTGTAGGCGCTGGGGGGCCTTGCTGGTGATGGCCGCTGCCGTCGCTATGGAGACAGGTGCGTGGCGAGCCGGGGCTCGCGTCTTGGAAGGGGGAACGGGGGGAGTCCTGGGCTCCCGCCGCTTCTCCCGCTCCGCCGGCCTCTTTCCAGCAGGGTCAGAGTCGGGCACGTGGGGCAGCGGGTGGGGCGCGGTTGTAGCTTTCGGGAGGGCCGAGGCAGTTCCGCTTTTTTCAGAATTTGGTTTGTTTGAGCATCTTTTCTCCTCTTTTATTTTATTTTATTTTATTTATTTATTTATTTTTTTTTGGCGGTACTGGGGGTTGAACCCAGGGCCTCGCGCCTGCATGCTCTGCAAGTGCTGAACCACTGAGCTGCACCCCTACCCTTTCTTTTACTTTTTGAGACAGGGTCTCGCTAAGTTACGCAGACTGCCTCCGGTCTCGAACTCGCGATCCTCCTGCCGCCACCTCCCGAGCTGCTGGGATGACAGGCGTGCGCCTCCGCGCCCGGCGGTCTTTTCTCCTCTGTAAACACAGAGGACTCCTCGGCGAGAGCAAGGAGCAGGATTTAGACCCGGAACCGCCGCCTCCTTCTTGGTGGCTTCTGCTCCTTACAGGAGCTTGCTGAAGTTTGAGATAGTGTCGATGACGTTTCTATCTTTCGGCCCCGGTGCTCCTCACGAGCTTTCACTCTGCCATTTAGCAGCTCGCATTCTGAATTCTCTTGATTGATCAAAGATTTAGCTTTTGCTTGATCCTTCCAAACCTGTAATTGTGGTTATAACATATATTATTGAAGTAGGGGAAGACACAGTTATAACCTAACCCAGGGATTCAGCGTTCACGTTCCTACATAGTGGCCACCGTGGTAGATATCCTGGCCCATTTGTTTTCCTGTTTTTAATGATTTCTTTAGACAGAGTCTGAGCTTACTCTTTTTAACTAGGGCCCCGCAGTTCTTAGATTTATCAGGAAGGTTTCTCCTCCCACATCCAGTTTAGGAAGACCACGACTTGCTTTTCTTCTTTTTTCCTTTCTTCCTCCTCCTGCTTTCTTTTTTGTTGTAGTGGGGATTGGACAAAGGGCCTTGCGCATTCGGGTCAGGCGCTCTATCACTGAGCCACATCCCCAGTCCTTTCTGGATTTTTGTTTTCTCTTTCTTTCTTTCTTTCTTTCTTTTTTTTTTTTTTGCTGTTTTAAGACACAATTTTACTAAGTTGCCCAGAGTGGCATCTAACTTGAGATCGTCTTGCCTTAGCTTCTCCAGTAGCTGGGATTACAGGTGTGAGTCACCGTAATTGCCCACCATGTTGTTGTTGTTGTTGTTGTTGTTTGTGTTTAAATATACAGACTTGTATCTCAGCATTAGTAGGTTTCTTTACTGCTGTTTCCTTTCTGCAAATCAGTGTTGTGGATAGTGACCTTTATTTTGGGTGATTTTTGCCGTCTTCTCTTCTAGATGATGCTGGAAATCGACTTCGGTTTCAGTTGGAGTTGGAATTTGTGCAGTGTTTAGCCAACCCAAATTACCTTAATTGTAAGTTCTTGAGCACCTTATTAAATTGAGTTGGTAGCTGTTAGTGATTTCTGACAGAAGAGATGCAGTTCATAACAGAATTTGCTTCTATGTGTTTTTAATTGAATGGGGTTTTACTTAATGCTGGCCTGTAGATACAATTGAGGAAACTAGAACTTGTGCTTTGAATTCATTGTAGGTCGGTGGTGGGGATGTTAAATAAATAGATTCTTTACTTTGGAAGACACAAGTCAGTAGTCCAAGGGTTGGCTTAACCCACAGATTTTCTTTTAATGTCTTTCAGTTCTTGCCCAAAGAGGTTACTTCAAAGACAAAGCTTTTGTTAATTATCTTAAGTACTTGCTTTACTGGAAAGAACCAGAATATGCCAAGTATCTAAAGTAAGTTTAATTTTTATAATCCTAAATATGCATATACTTTATTATAATCCAAAGCACCGGAGTTTCATTTTGGAAAGAATATTTTGAATCTCTCCACTTGTAGTTGTCACCAGTTTAACACAAGACACCCTCATTGCTGACTTGGATTGCTACAGTATAATCTACTCACTGATTATTTTTGCTTCCATTCTTATCCCACCCCCTCAACCCAAACAAAGCAAATCAGTTTTCTACACAGAAGCCACCTTGATCTCTTAAAAATGTAAATCAGAAAGTAACTTTCTTCCTTAGAACCCTTCAGTGGCCTTCCATTCCATGCAAGATAAAATCCAGTGCTTTTTTGAGGACTAAAGCCCTGGATGTGACCTGGTTTTGTCTTGTCTGACCTTATCTTTTACCACTCTGTCTCTCTCACTGGGTTTCTGATCCCAAGGAATCTATAATCTGTAAATGAAATGCAATGACCTTACCATAGGGTGAAAATTAAGGAACACATGGAAAGTGGTACTTGAATGGATGGGGTTTTATAGAGGAGGTAACCTTACTTGAGTCTTGCTATCTTTTCTTTAGAGCCTTCTGTGTGCCAACTCATTGTAAACACACAAACAAACATACCATCAGGTTGTGCAACAGACACATTCATTATAAGATTTACTAAATTTCAAGAAGCATATTGCAACCACAAACCTATTTCCTTTTAATGATAAAAAAAATTAAAAATAAACCTTGAACTCACACCTGTTTTGTTTTAACCAGGTAGTCAAAAAGCAGTAGTGAGACTTTTTTCAAAAAAGAAAAATTTGAAAAGAAAAATGTTCAAACTTGTTTCTTTTTTTTTTTTCTTTGCTGGTGCTGGGAATAGAACCCAGGGCCTTGCACATGATAGATAAGCACTCTACCAATGAGTTAAATCCTCAGTCCTCCAACTTATTTTTTATCCAAGTCCCTTTTCTGAACGGATTTACAAAACATCCATGTGCTGCTTGTAGGACTCTTTGCACCCTAAATGGCTCTTTATGTAAATGTTGATTCATTGAATCCAAAGAAAATATTTTCAAAAAATTAGCTTGCAATATGTTGTATGTATGCATTTACAAGCTCAGTGTTGGAAACTTTAGCTACCTGCAAGTTCAGTCAGTCCCACCTACCATGTTGCTCAGAGATGGTCATCTACGCTCTGGCTGGAGGTTTCCAGTGAGCACACATTATTCCAATAGGAACAGCTGGCTCCATTGTTAGCCAGATGTTAAGCAGTTTCTACGTTGTGATGAAATGTACCTCCTCATGGTTTTAGCCTGTTCTAGTTTTGTTTTTGGATTAGTCCAGAACCAGCATATGCCCTCATGGAGAAAACAGCCATATAGGTATTTAAATTCAAGAGAGGTTGCAAACTAACCCCTGTGGGGTTTTAGATTTTTCTAAATAGTTGCCAAAATTTAAAGATGGGAAAGTTTTATATAACAATCCAGATTTCCAGCTACTCTTTAAAATCATGAAGAGATGATAACCTCAGGTCGTCATTTTCCCATGTCAACAATTGGCTGTAGCTGAGGGCAGCTGCATCTTTTAGATATTTCCCACCACTTGGCCTCTTTCACTGGAGGCTGCTACATGCAATTACAATGCATCTCCTACATATGTTTTCCTTAACTGTCTTCAGCCATTCATAAGTTTCATGGCTTCCAAATTTCTCATAAATTCAGGCACCCTCCTTTGGATATTTGGCAGCCCATGATTTTAGTGGTCTTATTTAAATTTTACTTCTTTTTAATTTGATATAATTTCACTTAAGAACTAGCTGAGGAATAGTAAGGGCAGTTCCTGTGTATTTTTCATCAGATATTCAAATGTGAGCCGGCCCGAGGCTCAATCGAACGGTCCCTGTGGGGGAGGGGTGAGTGGACGAAAGGAGACAAGGGGACAAGTCTGCAGTTGCTGATCAAGTCCGTTTATTGAATGTTATACAGGAGGTTTTATAGAGAAGAAGAAAGGCTGGGTCTAATGCCCTTAGAGGAACTTGTCTGAAATGTGATTGGGTAATTATTGTTGAGGGATGTGTTGTAAGCATAGTCGGGAAATGAAACAATACAGGCTAAGGCAGCTGCATACCTTGGCTTGCCCGTAAACGCAAGCATGGCCTTTCCCCGTTCTTGTCTAATCACAACCAGCACAGGTGCACTTGTTTTTCTGATATGCTCTGAATCGCGAGTTTACCTTCTGATGTTATCTCAACTGCAGGTTACGCCTGCCTGGGGCTCCTTTGTCCCCAACATAAATGTTAACATCTTATTTTAGGTAGTCCAGCCAGGACCTAAAGTAGGCCTACAGATGTGCTCAGGGTACAGTGGATTAAATTGCATTTCTCTTTTTCATGTGGATATCACACCTGTAATAATTCAATTTAGGTTGACATTTGTTTGAGAGGAGGAGGGCAGGGGGTCACATTATTGACTTGCTGGGAGCTTTATGCCAAACAAAATCCTTCAGTTATTTTCATGAATGCTGTTACTTCTCCATTTATAGTTAGTTTATTTTTAAAAATTCTAAAAGTATGACTTTCCTTTTGTACCTCTTCTATTTCATCTTTTGACTTAAAGCATTCAGAGTATTGTAGCCACTCAGAGAATATTTGTAATTCCTTATTCTGTCATCTAATGTATTCTGAACATTGTTTTCTACAAGTTTGATATGATAAATGATCACTGTGTGACTAAATGTTACTTGAGACCATTCTCTTGGTTGTTACATTAATTTTCCAGATGAAGAAACTAAACTTAGAAGTTTAAGTACCTTGTTCAAGGCCACACAGCTGGTACTCAGTCCCAGATTAACTACAGCAGTCATGAAAAGGCATTAGGGCAGTGGGAATAGAGCATTCTAGGCTAAGATACCAACAATTACAGGCAACTGTTTATTTTCAGAGTGTAAGTAGCAAATCTTTAATATCTTGGTAGGACAGCATAGTATTGGCCTTGCAGTATTATCCTCAGCCGGTCAGGCTTGATATCCTTTGGAAGCTCAGGCCCCACCCCAGGCTTACTGAAAAAGAATCTGCATTTCAATAAGTGATTCATATGCACATTAAGCCTGCAGCTGTAGCCCTGTGGCATCCGATCCCGTCAGATCTCAGAAGCTAAGCAGGGTCAGGCCTGTTTAGTACCTGGATGGGAGACCGCTTGGGAACACCAGAAGCTGTAGGTTTGGGAGAAGGACCTGGCAACCCCCTCCCAAAAATCAATCTGCCATTGAAAACCCTATGAACAGCAGAGAAGCACTGACAATAGTGTTTCCCCTGTTGTACAGAGGGTTGCTATGAGTCGGATACCGACTCGACGGCACCTAACAACAACAACAACAACAACAACATGCACATTAAAGTTTAAGAAGCACTACTCCAGTCTATAGACTATTTCCCAAACTGTAGCCAGTTGCGTTATCACTTGTACAGTTTGGGCTCTGTGCACTTCCTGTATGATTTTAGTTGTTAGGTGCCTTTGAATCAGGTCTTGACTCATAGCAACCCTATATACAACAGAAGGAAACATTGCTGTGCCATGCCCAGCACTATCGTCTGTGCCTCTCTGCTACTCATAGGATTTTCAATGGCTGGTTGTTTCGGGAGCAGGCTGCCAGGTCCTTCTCACATTTTTGCCCTGCTGGGGATCAAACCCAGGGCCTCAGCGTGCAGAGCAGTGCTCTACCAACTGAGCTAAATGCCAGACCATAATTTCAGTGGTCTTACTTAAATTTTACTTCTTTTTAATTGGATATAATTTCACTTAAGAAATAGCAATTCCTGTGTATTCTTCCTCAGATATTCTAAATGTTAACATCTTACATAACCTTAGTACAATGATCAACAATCAGAACATTTTAACATTAATCTGTTACATAGTCTACAGACCCATTCAGATTTTGGCAGTTGTCATACTGGTGTCCTATATGTAGTACAGTGTTCAATCTGTGTTATATGTCTGTGTGAGATATAAAATGCACACACACACACACACACACACACACATTTTCTTTTTTTCCCTCTACCAGGGTGTTGAACCAGGTCCTTGCACATGCTGGGCAAGTGCTTTGCCACCTAGCCTCACCCCCAGCACCCCATCCCCTTTTTTACTTTTTTTGTGGTACTGGGGGATTGAACCCAGGGTGCGTCACTACTGAGCTCCAGCCCTATCTCTTTTATTATATTTTGAGACAAGGCCTCGCTAAACTGCATAGGCTGCCTCTAACCTTGAACTCAGGATCTTCCGTCCTCAGCCTCCTTAGTGACTGGGGTTATAGGCATGTGCTACAGCACCTGGCTCCCTTTTCTGTTTTATTATTTTGAGACAAGATCTCATTAAGTTGCACTTACTATCTCTGGCCTTGAACTTGCAGTCTTCCTACCTCAGCCTCTGCTGTTGGTAGAATTATAGACATGTGCCACAGCATCCAGCTATTTGTTGCCTTTTTTTTTTTTTTTTTTGGTCATATTTTGTCTCTTTAATCTGTGTTCCCTGGCCTTCCCCCTCCAATCACAACACAGAAGTGTTAGTGTGTCCTTGGTATATCATTACCAAGAGTCAGTCTATTTGTCTCCCTAGTGGTGATGTTAATTTTCATCACTTGGTTGAGGTAGTGGCTTCCAGGTTTCTCTATATCTAGTTACTGTGTTTCCTTGTGTGTCTAGTAAGTACGCATGAGAAAATATTTTGAGACTTATTGAATATCTTGTTACATAGCTTTTTGCCCACTAATTTTAGCATAACTGAAGGTAGTTGACTGAGACAATTTTTACTGTGAGACTTTCTAATTCTATCATTCTACACCTATTAGCTGGAATTCTATAGTATGTAAAAAACCATTCCCTTGTTATTTACTAGTTCAAAACATTTACATCAATGTGGACTTTGGATTTTTTTTTCCCCTCCTGTGGATTACTGTGGTTTTGTCTTGCTCTAATTATTCTGGATTTTGCTCCCGGGAGCACCTTCAAATTGGCTTCTGAGTACTTTTGACATATCCCCATCAATGTTTAGCACTTGTTTTTGGCACTATATAACGTTCCAGGTTCAGCATGTACTTTCTCCCTGTGGCCCTGCAGTCAGCTATTTCAAAGAACCCTGGAAAGTGCTACCTGAAAACCAAGCTGTGGGTGCTAAGTGTGCTCAGTGGCACTGCAGTATCTTGGCCTCTTGGCCATTTTAGCACACAGAGTATGCATGTGTTTACACATGGCCACACACATACCCCTGTCTTCTACTGTCTATGTATGAAAAGCCAGGTGTACATACTAATATTTTCTCTTCCTCCTTCCCTCCCTCCCTTCTTCCTGCCTGCCTTCTCTTCCTCTCCCCCTCTCCCCCCTTCCTTCCTTTTTCCCTCTTTCCTTCCCTCCCTTTCTTTCATGCTTAGGGTTGAACCCAGGGCCTTACACATACTTTGCAAGTGCTGTACCACTGAGCTGTACTCCCAGCCCCTCTTTTATTTATCTTGTAATAGTTGTTGTTGTTGTTAGGTGCCCTCGAGTTGGCATCCCCTTGTAGGGTTTTCAACGATGACTGTTTCGGGATTGCCTTGGGAGTGGATTGCCAGGCCCTTCTTTTGCGGTGCTGGGAATTGAACTCGAGACCTCAGAGACTGCAGTACATCCCTCTACCAACTGAGCTAAATGCTACCCTCTTGAGATAGGGTCACACTAAATTGTGCAGGCTGTCTCTAGCGTGAACTCATGATCCTTCTGCCTCAGCCTCCCCAGTAGCTACCATTACAGGCATGTGCCGCTGTGCCCGACTTGTATTTTCAGATCCCTCTCAATAACACAGGGTTCACCCTACCCTTCCCCCTTTCCTCATCTGTAACTCCTTTACTGATAGCCAAAACTCGGCCCTTTGTCTACAGTGTGTGCTTGTTTGCCCAACCCTAGAATACTCATAATTTCAGAACTGCCGTAATTCTTGCGGCAAACTAGAAGTACAGTATTTGTACATAGACTTTTTGAGGCAGGGTGTCAACATACAGCCCGGGCTGGTCTGGAACTTGGGTTCCTCCTCCCTCAGCCTCCTGAGTGCTGGGACTACAGGTGTGCGCACCACCATGCCTGGCTATACACAGAGTGCTTTTTGAAGGTGATTCACTTTTTAAAAAAGGTTGCCTGTTTATTGCCGTTGAAGGAAAAGCAATAGCCATCAGCTAAACCCATAGTTACTAAAATAAAGTGTTCATGTTTTTCACCACGGACACCACTAGAATAGAATGACATGATTTATCTCCAGATCTTGACTGTACCTACCAGTTGCTGTGTGGCCATGGGCCAGTTATTTAGTCTTTCTGAACTTAAATTTCTCACTTTCAAAAATTTTGCCTAATAATTACTTTTGATGACTGGCCTCTCTGCATTTAGCCGCAGAGAGGAAAAACCTATATTACATTATGCCACGCTAACGTCAATAGAAATGGTAGGGTACGAGACCATTTCTAAATGAGCGACCAGATGAGAACTTCACGTTACTGACTTAAGTTACGCTGATCATTAACTTGCAAACTTAAACTCAGGTACCCTCAGTGCTTACACATGTTAGAACTGCTGCAGTACGAACACTTTCGGAAGGAGCTGGTGAACGCTCAGTGTGCGAAATTCATCGACGAGCAGCAGATCCTGCACTGGCAGCACTACTCCCGGAAGCGGATGCGCCTTCAGCAAGCACTGGCAGAGCAGCAGCAGCAAAACAACACAGCGGGAAAGTGAACAGCTGGAGACAGAGCAGGCCCTGAAGACAAGCACATAGTGTATTTCTAGTGTGCAGTGAAGACAAGAAGATTCTCCCTGCCTGCCTTCATTGTGTAGCATGGGGGCCTGTAGCGTGCTTCTCAGTCAGCAGACTTTTTATTGTTAACAGATTATGTCTGTTAAACCGGAATTGTTCTACTTTGATTTCTGCATGGATTTGTAAGTTTTTTTTTTTTTAGTTAGCATTTAACAGAACCAGCAATAAGAATGGAATGTTAGGTGCTTTGGACCAACTTAAGGTGGTAGTGCGTGTGGGGCAGAGCGCCACCAAATACACTGAACTCTCAGCCTGGCTGTTCCTGACATGTAGAAGTACCTTGGACACGTGCATCTTCTGGAACCTTACGGCCCCAGATCCGCCAGATCCGCTGTTCTGCTCCTTACAGACAGCCTGAGAGGACTGGGGTCAAAGACCTCTGTAAGTCACAGAGAAGAACTGCATAGTCTTACATCCCGCAGGGGAGGACACACCTGTATTGCTCCCTGCCTTTGAGCGATAGTTTTAAGAAACAGTCATTGGTGTGTCACTGACCTCATGCTAGCAGGGAAAGGATCTGTGGTTAACTACTAAATTGAACCTGACTTCAGACTGTTTCAACTAGACCAGAAAGGAGGAGCCTCAAATGCTTGTGCTCATTTGGGAACGTGAACGTTTAATTGGCACTATGTTAAATGCTCTCTTAGGATCTCATTTTACTCATAAAACAGTCCCGTTTGTATCAGAGGAAACTGAGATACACGCAGCCTAAATAACTTGGCTGTGGTCACACAGTAAGCGTTGGGATCACTGTGCCTCTGTGAGTTCTTCCCACCATGACTTTGTAGAGTCTTCATTCCCCCCCCACCTCATCCCAACAGAACCACATTTCAGACAGTTGTGAAAGAACACTGCCTTAATGAAGTAGACTGCATTAGATGTGTTGTGCTTTCCTTCATTGGTTCGGCTAAGTTTTACATTTCCAAAGGCAAAGAAAAAGGATCTTAGAAATATGTTACTTTGTGAATTTATGGAATTTAAGGTAAAAGACCCTAATCCCTTCAGTGATTTGCAAATTGTCTACTGCATTAATAGGAACTTTTATTTGTCACCCTGATAATATATTCCTTTGAGCTATTCTGGCCATGGCTAGAGGCTTATTTTACTCATATCTCTAAGTTATCCACAAAGTACAAGTGAATTGTAAGGTTTGTGGGGATTCTAGTAGCATTTTTTATTGTTTAGAAGTACATTGATTCTAACACCATCATTTACTTATTGTTAGCATGAATTCAAAGCAAATATACAGTTTCTTTTAACGAGAGCAAACCAGAAAGTCAAGACACAATTGCCATCATCAGATCTTAATCTTCGGTGAACAACATCTCCACAAGGTTGGCCTGAAGACACTCAGATTCTACCAGTTTCTGAGGCTGTTAAGAGAAAGAGTCAAGTCTTAACCACTGCTATGAAATGTTATTATGAGCGGAAGAGTTCTTTGAATGGCAAGTCTTTGAAGACAGAAATTATGCCAGTCAGAAACTATCAACTAGTTATAACAAGTTTTATGAAACAGGATACTTGCCTTAAGACGAGTCATTAAAATACTTGGCTTTAGGGCCTTAAATCTCAAATACTAGGAAGCTCTTCACACTAAAATAGGAGACAGCAAGCCTAATAGCACCCCCGCCCTCCCACTTTTTTCTTTTTCCTTTTTCATTTTTTGGTGCTGGGGATCAAACTCAGGGCCTGTGTACTAGGCGAATGCTCTACCACTGAGCTATGCCTCCAGCCTCCAATGTCATCCCTTTCTTTTCACCTCTTTAATTTGGGATTCTGTGGTCATGGCTGAAACAGAAGGTGCCCTTTCTTTTAAACCTGAATAAAAATGGATTAAATAGAAAACTATTGCTGCAAATACTTTAAGGAGTTATGAGTCAACCAACTTTGTGATTACAGAATTTTTAAAAGAAAAATGGCTTAAAAATGGCATAAAAGAGCTAATATTTAAATATTTGGATTGCTAACAGTTAATTGGGATTGGCCAAAAGCATAGATGGCCAAGTTGTACATTTTTAATACAGTGTGATGTTTCCAATGAAATGTCAAGATATTCTTAAATATGACTCTAAACCAAGTTTAAAGAGCTTTGATGTGCATTATAGCCCCCACATGGTTAAAAAAAAGATACTCACTGTTCCATATTTAAGGAGTGTAGGCACTGCAGTTATCTTCAGTTTTTCTCTGAAGTCATTCTTTGGATCTTTCCAACTATTCCAGAATGAAAAAGTGATCATGAAAAATACTAACTTGGTGTGTGTTGTTGTTGTTGTTGTTGTTGTTGTTGTTGTTAGGTGCCGTGGAGTCAGTATCTGACTCATAGCGACCCTCAGTATTCAATGGCTATTTTGGGATTGCCTTGGGAGTGGATTGCCAGGCCCTTCTCCCATACTTGGTTTATTACAGTGTCCTTAATATTTGACATGTTCCTACATTTTAGTAATCATTGTTCTTCCGTATTTTAGTAATCATTGTCCTTATTGTAATCATTTAAAAAACTTTGAGGACTACAACCTATGTATT
The DNA here is from genome assembly GCA_007922755.1 of Pedetes capensis. Lineage (NCBI taxonomy): Eukaryota > Metazoa > Chordata > Mammalia > Rodentia > Pedetidae > Pedetes > Pedetes capensis. The sequence continues at coordinate 40,226 of VMDO01002175.1, forward strand.
ATCCTGTGCCAAGTTTTTATTTAAAGTGTGATTAAGATACAAAACCAGTTAAGTTCTGAACTAATACCAGGCCGAATTCATTGAATTACCACTGCTACTGAATCCAAGTGGGCTGGGATTTAGCTCAGTTGGTAGAGCGCTGCGCTGCAGTCTCTGAGGTCTGGAGTTCAATTCCCAGCACTGCAAAAATGGGAGAAGGGCCTGGCAATCCACTCCCAAGGCAATCCTGAAGCACTCAGCCATTGAAAACCTTACGAGGGTCTCTATGAGTCCGATACAGACTCGACGGCACCTAACAACAACTGAATCCAAGTGGTTGGACATTTGGATTTTTCTTATTTTTTAATTTTTTTTTGTGGTACTAGTGGTTGAACCCAGGGCTTCACACTTGCATGCTGTGCGGGTGCTGGACCACTGAGCTGCACCTCCTGCCCTTTTTTTTTGTTTTCTTTATTTTTCGAGACAGGGTCTCACTAAATTATGCAGACTTCCTCTCCCACTTGGGTCTCCAACTTGCTATCCTCCTGGCTCCGCCTCCCAAGCCCCTGGGATTACACGCGTGCACCACCACGCCCAGCTGACATTTGGATTTTAAATTTAAATCCAACAGCTTCTAATTGTTTGACTTACCAGACTTTATCTTAAAACAGAACATGAGCTAATCTTTGAGGCCTTGTCCACCTAAGTTTGCAAAAGTCTACTGCATGTCTGCGAAGTGTAATACATATAAGTTGTCACTTACTAAGATTTTTCTCCTACTTGGCAGTAGATGAACACACATCCTTCATTCATGTGCTGCAGCCCCTCTCGAACGACTGGTTCAGCTTTTTAAAAAAGTTAATACAAAATAATGGCACATCAGTTTTACAATACTCTGCCCTCCCACCCCCTCGATCTTGGAAAGTGCTCAAACTTTAACCTGCAGTTAGACTTTCTGAGGAGGCAAACAAGTCAAGTTTTCTCTTCTGGTCTCAGAACCTCTTTAAAAGTAAGGGCCAAGTCCAAGTTCTGACTGATTAGGCAACAGGCCCAGAACAATGAAAGGCGTAGTTGCAGACTCCAAGGAGACCAACTCCCATGTCCCGTTAAGACACATTTGGGGAAGTGAGAAGTTTTGAGGAACTAGATTCCACGGTCATCCGGATCGATGGTGAAAAGGACTTAACAGGAGACAAGGGGACAGCTCCGATTGCCCCGCGGGTCTCCAGGACCGAGACTCCCACCTCCGGCATTTCTTAACCCGGCCGAGCGGTCGCAGCCCCAGCCTCCCCACCCCTTCTGCCGCGCTGTCCCGGCCTCACCTTGCACGCAGTCGGGACACCAGCTCTTCCCTTCGGCGTCCTTAGAGCCGCTGAAGTAGGCGAAGATGGTCTTGCCGTGGTGCTGCTCCACGGCCCGGTTGAACTCCTCGAAGCCGGACACGCTCACTTCCTCGTAGCGGGCCATGAGGACTGCGCGCCGCAGAGCCGCGCAGGAGCCTTCGCGTCCCCCGCTGCGGGGCGGGGCCCACGTGGGGCGGAGAGAGAGAGGGCATTTCCGGGTGGGTGGGAGCGGGGCGGGGCCTACGTGGGGCGGAGGGAGAGCATTTCCGGGTAGGTGGGAGCGGGGCGGGGCCCACGTGGGGCGGAGAGAGGGAGAGCATTTCCGGGTGGGTAGGAGCGGGGCGGGGCCTACGGCAGCTGGCACCGCCCCGCGGGGCTACGGGAGCCTCGAAGGGCCTCAAAGCCCGCCCGCCCCGACCTTCGGTTCCGGTTTCTCAGCTGTCAGCGCCCGCTCCCCTCCTCCCGCCAGGCCTCCGCTGCGAGCCGGGCGCCGCCCCCGGCCCCGCGCACACCGACCCGCACCGCCCGCCGCCATGCAGCCCCGGGACCCCGAGAGACTCCAGGACCCTCCACAGCTCCCAAGCCGCTTTGCGCTGGTTGCTATGGCGACCGGGCGAGCGGCCGGAAGCGAGGCCTAGCCGGGGGGTCTCCCGCCCGCCCTGTGGCGCCCTCGCCTCGGCCCGGGGCAGGTGGGCTCGGGCTGAACTGGGGGGGACCCCGGGGGTCCGCGTTAGGCGTCGTGGGCCCCGGGGCAGAGGAGGCCCTGGCCTGGCCCGCCCCTGCCGCTCCTCCCTGGAGACCCCTTCTCCGGTCCAACCCCAGGGGGCTCGGGCTGCGGGGCGGGAGGAGAGCGGCCGCGGGGCCGGGTGCGAGCGCGCGTGCTCGCGTGGAGCCGCCCCGGGGGCGCCGGGGGCCGCGTGGAGCTGGGGGTCGTCCCGGAGCCGGGCGTTCGCAGCGCGGGGGGCCGTGGGGCCTTGCGGGGTCCGCGCGGGGGCGACAGGCGCCGGGGATGCCCGGCAGGGCGCAGCGGCGCGCGCGGCGGCCGGCGGGGAGGAGATGGGGCGCGGGGCCGGTGCGCGGCCGCGGAGCCGGGCGGCGGGCGAGGGCCTCGGCGCGGGAGGCGCGGCGCGCGAGCGCGGAGACGGCGCGGGCCGCGGGGAGCGAGGCGCGCGGGGCGCCCGGGGCCGTGTGGGTGAACGGGGCGGCGGGCCGGCCTGCGCTGGTGGGGCCCGCGGGGGCCGTGTGGGTGACCGGGGGGTCCGGGGCGCAGGAGGCGCGCGAGGGGAGCCCCCGGGAGCGCGAGAACAAGGGCCGGCCCGGAGCCCCGGGGCGCGAGAGCATCGTGGCGCTGTGGCTGGAGGTGCAGGCCGCCAGGGCGGCTTCGGGCGGCGGGGAAGGGAGCCGAGTGGAGCTCCATCCCGTGCCCGCGGGACAGGGGCCGGCTGACAGGGGCGTCCCTGGCCGGGCCTCCTGGCTGGAGACCAGCCCGGGTGGCATCACCGGACCTTGGGTGAGAGGGCAGGCCAGGGCCACCCCCCGAGCCTCGGGGCTGTCTGCAGCCGTGGGGCTGGGGACAGGCTGCGGGGTGCAGGGACACATAGGGAGCACCGTCGCGGAGGTGGGCTGTGCTCTTGCCCCGCATCCTTGGGGAGGAGGACAGCAAGCGGGTGCGCCTGGGCCCGCGGGTGCGCCCAGAGGAGGAGCCGTGGAGATGGGCGGTGGGGGTCCCCCTGGCCTTTGGGGGAGAGGGCAGGCTGTGCAGGTGCCTTTGACTCTGGCGCGAGAGGCAGTCTGTGCGGGTGCTCCAGGCTTGTGGAGAAGGGGACAGGCTGCAGGGGGCTCTGATGCCTTGGTGGTGCCCAGAGCCCTGGAGGAGGGAGCTCCTGTGAGTGCCCCAGGCGTGTGGCATCGGAGACCAGAGCTGGAGGGCGTGGGCTCTGGGGCCGCGCCTGGCCTTTGGGGCACAGGGCGACCTGTAGGAGCACCTCGTGCTACTGAAAAGGAGACCAGATGTGGGGGTGACCTGGGGCTCGCGGGAAGGCGGCAGGTTGTGTGGGTAGAGGCAGGCCCTGCAGGTGAGCCAGAGTCCTGGGGAGCTGCACAGACCGCAGAGCTGGGTGGTCCTGGGGGTCAGGAAGCAGGTTCTTGGGGTGCCCGGGGCCTGCAGGATATAGACCAGGCCATGGTGGTAGCCAGGGTTTCCTGCCAGGGGCAGGAAACAGACTGTGCCACCATCCCAGGGCTGTGGGAGACAGGACAGTTGCCTGGGGTATCCCAGGCTGCAGTGGTGCCAGGAGACAGGGGAGAAGGGTCCGGCTTTGGTGATGTCCCAGGGCTGGGGAAGAGGCAACAGGCTCTGGGGGTGTCCCAGGATGAGGGGGCACAGAGTGGGTGTGTCCTGAGCCCGGGGGAAAGGAGGCAGCTCGTTGGGGAGCAAGAAGCCCTGAGGCCACAGGTTGGTGGGGCCGGCTGTGGAGCTGTCCCAGGCCTGGGTGGGACTGTGGGGGTGCCCAGGGCAGCAGGGTACCACACAGCTCTGAGGGCACCTACTGCCGTATGGGGCCCCAGGGGCCAGGAAGGCAGTTTGAGAGTTGGTTGGCCCCCGTGGGCCTGGGCATCAGGGAGACTCCTGGCTTCCCAGGAGCCGTGGTCTGCTGTGGAGGACGCTGGTTCCAGAGCTTTCCTGGCTTCTTGGGAAAGGAGGCAGGCCCTAGGGGTTCCTGTGGCCCCTCGGGCACCTGGGCATCTGGAGGTGGAGGCCAGGAGCTTCTTGGGAAGGCGACACATAGCAGGGATGCCTGGGACAGCAGGGGGGGACCCTGTGACTCCAGGGGTACCAGAGGCTGGCTGGCAGGAAGGGAGCCCCGGCGTCGTCTCAGATATGGCAGAGTCTGCAAGGATGGGGGCTCCCACTTCTGCCAGCATGCCAGGCACCGTGCAGAAGGGCAACTCGGGGGGCACCTCAGGCTGGCCGGGAGGCAGACAGGCAGCAGGGGGAGCCGAGGGTGTGGGGTTCACTGAGCCAGTGTGGGAGGAGGCGCCCTCTGAAGGCCCTCTACAAGTGCCTGCAGCTGTTAGAGCCCCCACAACAGCAGGGGTGCCCACACCTCCTGGGGTCCCTGGGCACCCAGTGGGGCCAGGTAGTTCTGAGGATGGCTCGGGCATATGGAGAAGGAGGCAAACCACTGAGTCACCCATTGGAGCCAGGATTCCTGGGACTGCGGAGGGGGAGGTGGGCCCGGAGGGCATCTCGGGCATGTGGAGGTGGGGTCACTGTGGAGCAGTCCCCGAGACTCTGAGGGTGCCTTCCCCCTCCATGATGCTTGCGGCTGCGGCAATTCCCGTGGCAGGGCGTGGGCATCCTGCAGTGTGGCTGACTGGGTCCTCAGGAGAGCAGGCAGAAGTGGGTGTCTCAGGCCTGACTGTGGTGAGGAGACAGCCCACCGAGGGCGTGGGGCCTTCGGAGGAGGAGGCAGGGGGTAGAGGGATTCTTGGCCTGGCAGGCGGGGGCCGGGCTGGGGGATCGTCTTCTGCCTGTGGGTGTGGTGCTAGGTCGCGGGGCTGTCCGGGGTCTATGGGAGAAGCAGCAGCCTGTGAGAACGTTCCCCGAGTGGGGACAGGAGTGGCTGTGCCCCCAGTTTCAAGGGGGGAAACAGGCCTCGGCCAGTTCCGAGATCCTGTGCAGCAGAATGGGAGGAGACGGGGCGGAGGAATGTCTGGAGCCAGAGCGAGGGGGTATTACGTGGGAGACAGTCACGTCGGGGAGGACAGACTGAGGGGCGCGTTCCTTTAGTGTGTGTGGAGAGCAAGCTGGGGGTGTCCTGGGGCTCTGTGGGAGGGAGCAAGTTGGGGGGAGGTTTGACCTGGGCTGTTGATGGAGGCACAGGCTGTAATGGTGTCGGGATGGGAGGAGAGAGACTTTGTGCAGACGTCCCAGGGTTTGTAGAGTGGCAGATTGGGAGATTTTCTGCAGCAGTGGGGATTGGGCAGATTACAAGGAGAGGGGTGCCCCAGGGCTTTGTATAGGGGAGCAGTTGAGGGTGGTTGTCCCTGGACTTGTGTGTGTGTGCGTGCGTGCGTGTGTGTGTCCCAGTGATGAGGTGTCCTGGAGCTCCGGCAGTCGTGTAGCTTTTTCCTAGTGGAGAATGGGCTGTTAGGCCCTTGACATTTGGGAGCATCCAGAGGGAAAGGTACTGAGCACATGAAAGCTGCAGGTGCCCTGGCACCCATTCCACAGGCCAGCCCCACACCTGTGATGACATCAGGCCACTTGGGGTTGCCTCACTCATGTGCCTCCTCCCACCTGCTTTTTGGATCATGTTTCTGTAGCCTTAGAAATGAGGGATCTTGGACAACTGTCTTTGTTTTCCCACAGATGTATCTGTCTTTATGCAAAGCTGGTCTGCAAACGTTAGATTCGTTTAAAAGCTTAAGATAGATTTTTTTTTTTAATCTTGAACTTCCCAGTTGATTTGCTGTAGAATTCTTTGAGAAAACAAATTCTCCAGTGTACTTAAACCTAGCCAGTTCTCAGGAAAGCAGCTTAACTCAGCAAGGGTTGAGCTAAATTGTCCCCTGAGCTCAGAGCAGTGTGTTGTGGGAACTAGAAGAGCAAGACGTGGCCCTTAACCATCAAGGACCCTTGTCTAGCTGGCAAGGTGAGAGACAGAGCTGTGAAGTAGGTAAATGGTAATCTGAGACAGTCCTGTGTAACAAGTCCCTGAGGGACAGGGCAATTAAAGCAGCCTTCAGAAACGGGAAAAGCTGTGATAAGGGCATAGCCCCTTGCAGCTTACTGAAGCCTTCGATATCTGTGACCTCATTGTGAGCATGTGTCGCATAGGGGAATATGGGGAAAACTGAAGGTGCAGAGGGCCTGTTCAGCTGGTTAGGCAGATTCTGGCTTAAGTCTAAGAATTCTGATCCCTAGGTTTACTTCGAGTTGTCCAGAGCTAGGACTGTTTGAGAGAGGAAGCATACTGGTGTGTTTTTGCTTTTGTTTTTATTTAATTTACTGAGACAGGTTCTCAGTAAGTTGCACAGCAGGCTGCCTCTGGCATTGAACTCACGATCCTTCCGCCTCACTCTTCAGGTTGCTGGGGTCCCTGGCATACACCACGGCACCCGGCAGCACACTCTGTTTTTGAGTGGTGGCCAGGGTTTATTAATGTAGCATGTATGTCCATAAAACTGCCCGGCTAGAAAGTGTTAGTTTATCGTAACAGGGCTTTATTTTAGGGCCAGTTACTTACCATAGACCTTTTGGATTTGAAATTTGGAATGAGAGTTTTAAAAGTGGTTGTTTTTATAAGTGGAAGAAACTATCATACCTGTTTCTAGGCAACCACTTAGTTTGAGGTTCCAAAGGGGTACTTGTGAAATACCGTTACATGAGCACGATATTGTTACCGATTATTTGAAGACTATTTGTCTAAAAGTAGCTCTGTTTCCTTTTAGGAATGGTTTTAAGGAAGACTTGTTGGATGATGAGGCCACTGCTGCTGTTCTGCACCGAGTGAAATAATGGGACTAGGTCAGCTAGCTTCCACCTGTGTTGATCTAGTATCCAATACACAAATAAGTGGGATGGATAACCCCATGAATCTTCAGACCCAGGGAGTATGCTTTGTTTTTCTTTTGATAATTATTATGAAATATTTTAAATATAAAGAAAAATTGAAAGAAAGGACATTGAATACTTTTGAAACTATCTTCTAGATCCAACAATTGTTAATAATTCATCTTGCTTTTCTGTCTACCCAACCCTCTATCTCTAAATTTTTGTAGAACCATACCAAAATAAGTGGTAGACATTATGGCCCTTCACTTTCAAATATTTGAAAATACCTTCCCTAAAAATGATCTTCTACTCAATCATAATACTGTTAATACATCTAAGAAAACAAAATAATCCTGTAATATTATCTCACGGGCTGGGGTTTAGTTTAGTTGGTAGAGTGCTGCTCAGCACTTTCTGAGGACTCGGGTTCGATCCTCAGTCCTGCAAAAATGGGAGGAGGATGTGGCAGTCCACTCCTGAAAACAATCCCAAAACACTCAGCCATCGAAAACCCTGTGAGGGTCGCTGAGTCAGATTCAACTCGATGTCATCTAACAACAACAGCAGCAATGTTACAGAACAGCCAATCTTTTCAGTTTTATTCAGTTGTCCTAGAACTGTCTTTTCCCCTTTCATTGTATTATGAAAATCTTCAAACATGTATCAGAGTTGACTTTTACAATGAACATCTAGGCTCCATTAATGTTTCACTGTATTTGTTTCATTACATATCTACCCTTTGATCCATCCCTCTAGCGATCCATCCATCAAGTCACTCTGCCTCTGGAGGCAGAGGGATCATAAGTTCGAGACCAGAGGCAGCCTGTGTAATTTAGTGAGACCCTGTGTCAAGATAAAAATAGAAAAAATAGGCTTGGGGAACAGCTCAGTAGCATAGCACTTATAAAGCATGCAAGCACAAGACCCATTTTTTTCAATTCTGTCTATATGAAAACCCATGAGTTCCCACAGATACCTCCACTTTTAATCCAGTACTACAAATTTGTAACTCCTTTGTTCAAGCATAAAACTTAGCTCCCATTATCCACAATATATTTACTTAATTGCTAAATACATAATTTCAGAATTGTAATCCCTGCTTCTGAGAAAAAAGAGGCCTACAAATAGAGTTCAATATTTGTCTAGACTTTTTGTCTTTAACCTGAGAATGTACAGTCCAAATGCTATTTTCTGAAGTTACTTGGTTAACTTTTTTTCATCCTTACTTTTTAGTGTGGTTATTCATTTGGAATTTAGTTGGTTTCTGATAGCATTCTTTTTTATGGTTTTCCTTCACCCTTATGGCCTGCCTTCCCCTTCCTTCCTTCCTTTCTTCCTTCCTTCCTTCCCTCCTTCCTTCCTTCCCTCCTTCCTTCCTTCCTTCCCTCCTTCCTCTCATGTATATGTGAAGCATCGCCATGGTTCCAGACATGCCTACAAAAAGATACATTCAGAGAAGTGTCCTCTTTCTCTCTAGTTCTTTTATCCTTTCCATCCGGTTCACACCTACACCTTGCGGACAACTAAACTTACCAGTCTCTAAGTTTTCTTTCCTTTGTTTCTTTTTGCACAAATGACCAGTTGCGTGTGTATTTTCTCATGTCTTTTTTTCTTACATATACAGTAATATGTTACAAGTAGTTTTTTGTACTTTGTTGCTTTCTCTGAATGATGTTGTTATTGTTAGGTGTCATCATCGAATTGGGTCCAGAATGATAGCTACAAGAAATCTTTCCATATCAATTCATAGAGATTTTCCTCCATTGTTGCATCTCCATAGTACTGCATTGTGTGGCTATACCAAAGTTCATTCAGTGACTCTCCTACATGGGCATTTAGGTTGATTCCATTAATTTGCAATTCTAAGCACTATAGCAACGAGCAGGCCAGTACTTCTGTATTGTTGAGTGTGTATCTGCAGGGTGAATCCCTAGAAGGAAGGTGGCTAGGTCATAGGTAGCTGAATATTGTCAAGTTGCCCTCATAAGGGTTGGATTGGGGTTTAGCGCAGTTGATAGAGTGCTACTCCAAACTCTCCGAGGACCCAGGTTCAGTCCCCAGCACCACCAGAAAACCCTGTGAGGGTCCACGGCAAGGCCTGTGCCAGTCGGCCTCCCTGATGCCCCATGACGGTGTCTGTTTACCCACGGCCTCACCAGCAGTATGCAGTGTTGGAGTTTTTCATTTTTGCTAATCTGTTGCGAAAGCGATGCTATTTCACAATACTTCTAATTTGTATTTTTATGAGGTTCAACACTTTCTCTTATGTTTAAGAGCCATGTTTGTCCTTTTTTTTTTTTTTGGTGAATTGTCTGTTCTTTTTTTCCATTTCCTTTTAAGTTTTGATCTTTTTTCACTTCAGTTTTTAAGATTTCTTTATATGTAGGAAACCCTTTATATTTGCAGATTTTTTTCTTCTAGGTTTTCAGTTCTTTGGACTTTGTAGGTTTTTGTTTTTTAATTCCCTTCTGTTTTTTTAAACTAGGCAGAGTTTTTTTATTTTAATGTAGTCAAAATTAATTAATTAATTAATTAATTATGGGGGATGGCAGGGCATTGAACCCATGGCCTGGAGCATGCTAGGCAAGTGCTCTGTCACTGAGCTGCGACCCCTGCTCCTTTCTGTTTTTTATTTTGAGGCAGAGTCTCTAAGTTGTGGAGGCAGCCTCTGGGCTCACACTCGTGATCCTACAGCCTTGGCCCTGAGTCGCTGGGATGCCAGGTATATGCCATGCTGCCCAGCTTGAGCATGAATTTTGAATCTAGTTAAGAAGACTTCCTCCACACCCACATTAAGGCTTATTTATCTTTTCTTCTTTTTTTCTCTAATACTTATATCAAATTCCTGTGGTGTTTTGAGCAATTTTTAGAGGAAAAGCTTTCCCCAAATAAAGCTATAGGTTTCAAGTACTGTTTGTGGATTTGCATACCTTTCAGATGAATCATTTTTTCTTTAACTATGTAGAGAGGTTTTTCACTTTTTTTTCCCCAGAAGACTTTCCTGAAGTTTTATCAAACGAGGTTATTTTAAGTAGTTCCTTCATACACATGATCATGTGAACACATTTATTGTGAGAGTTGGGTGTGCCATCTCCAAGCCAAAGGCATCCCAAGATTGGGTTCAGAGTTGGACTCAGAAACACGGATCATCCCATTTTACTTGTCTTCAACAGGCCCATTTAAATAATTTTTAAATTTTAAAATCATAAAATTGTTTATTGCCTTTGCCCTAATAATCCCAGGGCAGATCACCTATCTAAAGAAAATAATTTAAAAGGAAAAAAAACCCTAAATACATGGAGATGTTAAGTGAAGTAATATTTTTATTACTTGAAAAGCTGGAATAATGTAAATGTTTAGTAATAAAATTGTAGTTAAATTAAACATGAAGAAGCTATTCTTTAGATTTTGGAAAATGCAACCATGAAAAATAGCCTTAAAATATATAAGAATATGAAAACAAGCTTAGGTTTCAGTGTAAAACAACAAAATTTGTGTCTAGGGATTTAGCTCAGTGGGTAGAGCGCTGCACTGCAGTCTCTGAGGTCCTGAGTTCAATTCCCAGCACCGCAAAAAATGGGAGAAGGACCTGGCAATCCACTCCCAGGGCAATCCCGAAGCACTCAGCCATTGAAAACCCTATGAGGGTCGCTATGAGTCGGATACCGACTTGACGGCACCTAACAATAACAACAACAACATGACACAAACTTAACTGACAAAACTTAACTGACAAAAACTTACGTCTGCATAGACCTAGGTAATTGGAGGGATTAGAGTAAGGTGCACTTCAGTGCATGGTAAAAGATGTACTGAACCGCCAGATGAGGAAGTACTATTATTAAATGGCTTAGGTTTGGTGTGGCTCTATGATATATCTGTGCTGCAGGTGTGTGTGTGTGTGTTTGTGTGTGATACTAGTGGGTTGAACTCAAGGCCTCATACATGCTTTGGAAGTGCTCTACCACTGAGTTGCATTTTTCAGCCCATTTTTCACTCATCTTGAGACAGAGCCTAAGTTACACAGGCTGCCTCTGGCCTTGAACTTGTGATACTTCTGCCTCCACCTTCTGCTTCCACCGAATTACTAGGATTACAGGTGTGAGCCACTGCATCTGGCTGTGGAGCAATTTTTAGGAAAGCTCTAATGGATTGTGTGGTCACTTGCTGGATCCTGACATTTAGAAACAGGACCAAAATCCACAACTGGCAATTGAGGACTGACTTGTTGCTGCTGAAGCTTCTTGGGTTGACTTTCAGAGGAGGATCCCAGTAAACAGGAAGCTAATACCATGGGATAGGGTGATTCTAGGCTACAAGTCGGGCTATGTGATAGACTCAAGAGTATATGAGAGTGGCTGATTCTATCAGTACAACGGAAAAATACTTCTTCATACAAATAATCCTGCGGGCAAAATATTAAGAACTTGGTTATACACATACACCAACTGTGTAGCAATGTATCTTTTTAGTAATATATGCTTCCTTCTTTTTAAAGAACCAGCTGCAGTTTAACAGGAACGTTCCTACACATCCGAGCAACTTGGCCATCCGATTTTCTTGCCCACATGCAATCAGAATTGAAAAACTGAAGCACTCATACAATGAATCGTATCATTGTAAAGACTCGGATTTTAGAGCCGGCCCTGACCTAAGCAGTTCTGTTTCGTTTTCCGTCGTATCAGAAGAGAGACTTAGCTATGCTGTCCACCTGGCCAAAAGAGATGTGAAGCGAAGACAGTTGGAGGAACATGTGAAAGAGCACCATCTCAGAGGATGGCCCCAAAGTACTCCGAAATGTGGGCATGCCGGGTACAGGGCATCCCACCACAAGGTGGGAAGAAAGGACCTCGAGAGCCACGAGGTCTGTCGGTGCAGCCACCAGCCAGCCAAAGTTGGGATTTCTAGCTCGGGCGCCAAGGTGTATGTGTACTCATCTCATGCGGGAAAGTCAGGCACTGCCCTGCCAAATTCGCCACCTACCCGGGATCCAGGGCTCCAGCCACAGCCCCGGACAGGGGACCACAAAAACCTGTGCGAACAGAAGAGCCTGCTAGAAGTTCAGCGGCTCCAGAAAGAATTGAGCAGTTGTATCCATAAAATTGAAGAGGTAACTAAAAAAGGTGAGGGAAAAAGAGATTTTTTTCACTTTGAGGCAGGCGTGATTCAGATGCATTCATCTGAGGACCCACCTCCCCCACCGAGTTCTATTGCCTCCTTCTGTGTGCTGTTTAGTTCACCAGGGCTGACCGAGCGCTCACGACAAGGCAGTTGGGCGTGGAACTGGGCCTGTGTCATCCTTCTCTGAAGAGTTTGCTCTGTGTGTGTGCACTTTGTATGTGGACTGACGGAGGGCCCAGCCTAGGAGTTGGGGTTCCTGCTGTCTGAACCTTTAGTCTTCTTGCACCCGAGTTCAGAGTATCATGTTTTCTTTGCTTATCTAGAAGTCCTTGTGAAATTACTTTTAATTTGTTTTAAAAAGAGCATAGTGTATCGGCATTATGTGTACCTGTATTATACATAAACCCCATTCCTGTTCGGGCAGTGTTAAGACGAGCACACACCACTAACAAGGGAAGTTGTGGATATTTCTGTAAGATGTATCTGACCCCAGGGTGAACGAGGCATGTCGTCACCATACACTGTCTTTTGCAGGTCTTTAGTGATCCCAGTGCTCTTTGGGAGTAGAGCATTGATCCTACATGGGGAATTTGGGGTCAGTAGACCTAAAACATAGGGACTTAAGCCCAACTTTCAGAATGTGAGGATTAAGGAGTATCAAAAGGAACGATTGTGTTAGTATAGTACATAGTATAGGATTGTATCTTGCATTTTAAGTGTAACTAAGATACACATACGTGCACATATGCATGTTATGTAAAGAATTTAAGGTGCCTCAAAAGTACCTATTTATTGAAACAAGATAAAACAAAACTACATTCTCAAGGATGCTATTGTATAGGAATAATAAAGAAAGGAAAAAAGATCTACTAATGATGGGTCACACATTTGTTTCTGAGCTTCCCAGGAGCCAGCCACCGAGGAAGCTGCTGTCAGTTGCAGAATTTACAAAGTCTAAAACAGAAAAAAGCAGTTGTGTATAAGAAAACTTCCCCACACCACGGCCAGAAACAGGTTTCTCCTGTAGGTCTTAAAGAGTATGTTACGTACTGTGAACATTTCAAAGACATTCTCACAGAAAAGTTACACAAGTGCTGTGGCTTGTTTCTCATGACATTCTGCAGTGTCAGTTTGTGAGGTGGCCCAATCACGTACTTTATGTAGAAGCCATGTTACCAGCACAGCAAAGCCACCGGGCCCTCTGCTGTGGTGGTCTGACCTAACATCAGACACTCATAACAGAGCTTCTCAAACTCTGGAGAAGGACTTAGTGGGTTTATTTTATTTATTTATTTAAAGTTTCAGTCTGTCACAAATCAACATTTTGTGACAGACTGAAATTTTAAAATGTTACAACCATCTAATTGCTATAAAGACAGCACTCTACCAATAGAGCTAAACCTCAGCCTGACTTTATAATGAGTAAATAATAAAAAATTGGACTCAAAATATACTAATAAAATGTTGCTTTTTATTTGAATAGTCTAAAGGAATTTTTTTAGATCAACAAATTCAGAGACCGTCACCTGGAAGGAGTCTGGGCAGACTGCATTTCTCTCAGGCAATCTTCTAGAAAGGATGTTTGCGCCAGTCTTAATGTGAAGCACCGGTGTGTGCAGGGTGTGATTACTGACAAATAGATGAAGGCTTTATACATTCACAGGTTTGAACCTTTGCTGTCTTAGTGTGTCAGAGAAAAGATTTCTGTTTTGGATTTAAGATAAGAAAGTCCAAGTATAATCTTGCTAACCGTAAAAATAAACCAGTAAGGAGTTTGAGGGCGGGGGGCGTAGATGTGTGGTACAGTGCTCGCCTAGCATGTGCAAGGCCCTGGATTTAATCCCTAGCACACACACAAAAAAAGGCTTTAGAAAATAGAAGCATAACAGATTCTGGTTCAATATAAATAGTTTTAAAATAGTAAGAAGTGCCTCCCAGTGAAATAGCTGTCTAGTGGGATTTGGTTCAGGGGACGTAGGCATAAAGGTAAACTTGTCAACACCTTCATGTCCCTTCCATCTCTGATTGACTGCACGGGTCCACACGTTCATTTCTGATTTCTTGGCCGTTGAGAAATGAAGTTTTCTTTTTCATCAGCCTCATTTTCTTAATATGCTAAGAGATCTTCAACTTTATTACCCCTTTAAGTCATGAAGGCTATCATAAATTTCTGTGTAAGGTTTATAATCCACTTCTGGGGAAAACCATTTTCAGGTAGACTTGAAGCAGCCCTGGATCCAGCTGAGGAGCGGCGCGTCCGTGTCCGGAGGCAGGAGCAAGCCGTCCGCTGTGCCCGAATGCTCTATGTCCTCCAGCAGCAGGTGCGGAAGCCTGGGGAGCAAGGGGACGGTCAGCCAGCGTCCTGCTTTCTCAGAGAACTCACTTTTCCTTTCTGTCTCGGGGAGATGAGCACCAAAGTGTCCTACAGGAATTCTAGTGGATTTTTGAGGCTAGATTTCCTGAACACGTGGACAAGTAACTCTTGTTCTATGTTGCTTCCATAGAGATGGTTCTAAAACATGCATCTCACCATGCCAGACCTCTGATTGAAAGGGCTTCCGTGGCTCTCTGTAACTTAGAGGTGAAAGCCAAACTGTGTGGTGCGTCACTTAGCTCTTACTGATGTGACCCTCCTGCCTTTCCGGAGTTAACCTCCACCTTCCCTCTTCCATGTTAAGTTCCTCTTGCACTGGGGGCCAAGGGCGAGCAGGTGAACTCTGTGTTGTGTTTACCATCTTGAACCGGGTGTGTGGATGAGGACCCCTTTCTCATTTTCAAGTGACTTGAATTAATGATTATGTTTGCACAAGTTGTACCTTTCTACAAAAAGATTGACAGAAAGGTATGAACTTTTCATTTTCTTCCTTTACAAAACAGGTAAAAGAAATCCAGGAAGAATTGGATAAATTGAGTCCACATAAAATCAAACACACTAAGAAGGTAATGGTATAATTAAATTATGATGAATGCTGATTTATAAAGTAGATTCCTAGTGTTTTATTAGTATTGTGTGGGGGTTCTCTGCACTAATATTGTCAGTGCTTGTAGAAAACTGTTAGGGAGTTAGCACCTTAAATACTCTGAATACGGGTTGGGTTCTGAAAACAGACTCCTGTCATTGTTGGTGCTACTATCAAAAACAATAGGAGGGAAAAGACTTCATTTGTCATGAGAAAATTTTAAGTTTTATGATCATTTTTGCTATGAAAAAGTTTTTACGGTAGGAAATACCTTATATAGAAAGACAGATGACATGTTCTTAACAGTTTGGTTGATGTAAGGAAGTTCTGAATCTTGAGATGATGTCTCATGTCTTGTTTATTGCCAGTCAAAGGCAATGTCTAGGCTGGCAGCTGCCCATCGAGGAGCCATTCGGGCCTTACAGATGTTTGTCACTCAGTTTACTGACCGAGGAGAGCACCCGGTTCCCACTCGTTGTAGGGAACTGGGCAGCCTCATTCGTCAGCTTTCACTGTGTTCCGCCAAGCTGGATGCTGATCCTTCCATCCCTGATGTGGTTATAGATATCCTGCAACAAATCGAGGTATGAGACAGACTCCAGTATTTGTTAAAAGTATATTGCTTGCAAGCATGGAAGTAGTGCTTATGGTCACCTAGTTTCAGTGAGTGAGACGACGAGACATAGCTACAGCCTGGAAAATTAAAGCTTTATAGAAGGCAGAAGCAGCATTTCATTTTTATTGTTTTTATAATCTGGTTTATATTACTAAACGTCACTTCTTTGAGAATCAGTGACTTGAGTACTGTTTATAATAACCTTAAATCTATCAGTTAAACAGAATGTTCCATTCCCTGGCCATGTTATTTAGTCAAAATTTATTAGCAGGGCTGGGGATCAGTGGTGGAATGGTAGAGTATGTCAGTGGGAGAGTACTTGCCAAGCATGCTGGGGACCCAACATCATGGCCAAAAAAGGGAAAAATTATTAGCATAGGAAAGGAAAACAGTAGAGCACTCTCAAGAACTTAGATTAGAATATTAATATTTAATCTAAATGGATTACAGAAAAGATAAAACACTTAAAGATACATGTAAGCAGAGCCTCAGATCTTGGGCTCTGGCTAGAAACTTGTGGAAATCAAAAGTGGCATGTACTAGTCAGGAATGGATTGTGTTCTTAGTTTTCATTGGTGACAAAGACAGCAATAGCAATATACCCATAATTTTATAGTTTCTTGAAGTGTGCAGAGTGCGTTTAAGTAGTTATGCCATTTAATCTTTACTGTAGCACTGTGATTTACAGTTGGTTCTATTACTGCTATTTTATGAGTTAAGATTTGAAAAAAATAGCAAAGGTCAGAGCGATGACACAATTCTCTTGATAGCTAGAAATGAAATCCCTATCTTCTTCTCATGCCAGTGTTATTTCCACTGTCATACCTATTCATCCACAAATGAAAAAAGATTAATCTTTATGTCAGACTGGCATACAAGCCCTTAGCTATAGAGGAATCGTGGTGTAATGGGGAGAATTCTGGGCTGACATTCCAGTTCTACTGTTGGCCAGCTCTTGGTGGACTTTAAGGCTCTTTCTGTCTTCACAATCCCATTATCTAGCAAATACGTTCACGATTTGTTTAGTTACATTTGTGTAGATAGAACTCAGAAATGTTACTCCCTAAAACAGACCTCAGAACTTTCAGCAGTGTATCATGTCACATGATACTTTAAAAACCTGCTCATAAGAAACATGTGTTGGCACCGGGCGCTGTGGCGCTCGCCTGTAATCCCAGCTGCTCGGGAGGTGGAGGCGGGAGGATCGCAAGTTCGAGACCAGAGGCAGTCTGCATAACTTAGCGAGACCCTGTCTCAAAAAGTAAAAAAATGGGCTGAGGGCACAGCTCAGTGGTCCAGCACTTGCAGAGCATGCAGGCTCGAGACCCTGGATTCAACCTCCAGTACCACAAAAAAAAAAAAAAAGAAACATCTGTTGGCCAAAATGATTACATTTAGAGGCCATGTCTTTATAATCCTAGAAAGAATCTCCAGAAATTATCCCAAATTTTGAGCAAAAGAACCTTTAACATAGTATTTCTTAAATATAATATTTATCTCTCCTAATTTGGGAACTATTCAATGATGCAAGAAATTAGTCTTTTTTGTTGATATACTTACTACACCATTTCACAGCTTACCATCTTCTCATTACTTTGCTATCTGAACTCCATCTCCCTGGCTGTGTTCAGTTGTCCTTAATTTGTGCTCACCAGGTGGAGACTAGGCCCTCACTGCCCAGCAATGGCAGGTGGGTACTTATTTGAGGGCATGCGTTCTTAGGATGAAGACACAGACCTTCTGCCATCACTGTGGTAGACAAGTGACCAAAGCCACTGCCCTACTACATTTTCTTTAGATCATGAAAATATATGTTAAATACAGTGTTTCCCCTTTTAAAACACTACTTGAATTTGCAAGGATTGAGAACTAAGATGCTTTTAAAGCATGTAGGATTATATTCTGAAGACTATAGTTAATTTTCGAAATGTTAATCCTTAATTTTAATATTTGAATTTCTTTAAAAGTAGCTATTATCTCTTTGCTATTGGTTGTAGTGAGCTAAACATGTAAGAGAACTTGTAGAAATGGTTTTTTATTAATCACATGTCCTAAATAATAAAAATTTTAAGTTAAGGTAAACATTTCATTAACCACTAGAGATAACCATTTAATAACACATTTCTCTGGAGTCTTTATTTTTCAGTTTTGTGACTAAAGGTCATACTTTTGTCAGATAAACTAAAAGAATAATACTGTTTCATGACAGGCTTTGGAATCTCTCCTGGAAAAGAAACTGTCACCAAAAAAGGTGAAGAAATGTTTCAGAGAAATTCAGAGCAGATTTCCTGTTGGCAGCCAAAGGACCTTAGAGAAATGGCCAAGTACCCTGCCAAAGAGTGAGAGGGGACCCTTTGTAGCAAAGGAGACATTTTGGCAAGAAACAAATCAACCTTCAAAGACAAAGGAGCTTCTTGCAGGTATGAGCCTTAAAATGTTTACTGCAGGGTATTTTATTCTTTGAGATTGAACTGTGCCAGTCACTGCACTGTGGGGAAGCTCAGGATTTATAACCTAGTCCACAGTAGCTACATTTTAACTAGGATCAATAAAGAACAACCATACACTGCCTTAGCTGGAGCAGGAACTAGCATTCTGGGACTTTAAACCCATGAAAAATTGGGTTTACGTTTGGGTATGGGGTTCAATATGTTAAAATTTAGAGGATTCAGGTTTGGTTTAGGTTTGGATTTAAAATTTTAATCCTATGTGTAGGTAGACAAAATTTTTTTCAACCTTTTTTTCCCAATTTTAAATAGCTTATGACACAAAAAACAAACAAAAGAACACATTAAAAGTTCAACCCAAACCTAATTTTTACTGGGTTCTTATTCAGGTTTGGGTTCAGAAACATTTTTTAAAATGCTTGAACCAGAATGGGTTCAGGGATCAGGTTGAGGCTGAAGCTGTACTATGTACACTTTGGATTTAAGCCTATGTACAAGTATTATTTCATGTTTACACCACAAAAATGCTTAAGCTGGAATGTGTTCAGGGTTTGAGTTCAGGTTCAGGCTGAAGTCCTGTCTACAGATAGGATTTAAACCTGTGTACAAGTATTACATGTTTATACCACAAAAAAAAATGCTTGAACCGGAATAGGTTTGGATTTGGGCTTGTGTTTTTTAATCCAACTGGCCAGTCTGTGTCTTTTGAATGGTGAGTTAAGACCATATACGTTGAGGGTTATTATTGAGAGATGCTTATTCTGCATTAATTTGGTACTTGTTACTGTTTTTTTATTCATATTTGGCTTATTTTTTTTCTTAAGTTCTCCTCATGTTTAATATTCATCCCTTTGATCTTATATTGGGCTTGTTTCATTGAGGATCCTCTGCAATGGTGGCTTGGTGACGGTGAATCATTTAAACAAGACAGTATTATGGAATGTCTTGAACTCACCATCTATTTTAAAAGATAACTTCGCTGGCCAATATAATCTTGGTTGGCAGTTATTCTTTTTCAGAGTTTGGATGATGTCTGTCCAAGCTTTCCTTGCCTTTAATGTTGTTGTTAAGTCTTCTGTTATTCTGATGGGTTTTCCTTTGTAAGTGAGTTGGTGTTTCTCTCTTACAGGTTTTGGAATAGCTTCTTTGCTCTCTAGATTTAGTATTCCAATTATAATGTGTCATGGGGAGGATCTATTCTGGTGTGCTCTATTTGGGATTCTGAATGATTCACGTTTATGGGTATCCAGCTCTTGCCTTAAGGTTTGGGAATTTTTTGTCTAATATTTCTTTGAATAAATTTCCTAATCCTGTTCTTTTGTTTTCAGCTCCTTTGTAAGACCCTGGAATTTGTAGGTTTTGTTTCTTCATTCTATCAAGTATCTCTTGAAAATCCTGCTCATACCGCTTCATCACTCTTTCTATCTTGGTGTCTCAGTGTGTAAGGTCCTCTACCTTTCCCTCAGTGTCAGCTATCCTGTTTCCAGCTTTGTCTAACCTGGATACTAAAGATCCTACCGTAGTGCTGAATTGATTAATTCTGCCTTGCATCTCAAGAACCCTGATTCTTCCTCAGGATCTGTTTCTCTGGAGAATTTTCCTTCCAAATTAGATCCCGTTTTGTCCAGTGAATCAGTTGTTCTCATGGTGGTGTCTTTTTGAGGCCTTTGAGCATATTTATAAGCAGGATTTTAAATTCTTCATCATGTTTCTCCAGGAATCTGGTTACCCTGAAATTACCCATTGAGGTGCTTTGGTCCATAGAGTCTGTCCATCCAGCTTGACTTTTCATGTTTCATGGGTTTTTCTGCTGAGGCTTGGCAGTCACTTGGTCTGGGTGCTAGGTCTCACCTCTTCCATGTGTAAAGAGGTTCTCTGCTGACGTTCCTGTGAGTCTGGGTGATGACAGGTTGCTGGCGCCACTCTCCCCTTCCTCCACCCCCGTAATTTGCAGCCTCAGTGTCTGGTGCTTCACACCTGCGTCAGCCTCTGCATTCATCACTGCCACTCAGTTTCTCCCCATTCTCAGCCCCCATTTGCACCACAGCTTAAACTGTGTCTTAGGCTCCCCACACCCATGGCGCTCCTTCCCTGCGTCACGAGCACTACCAGGCCCCAGATGCGCCTTATTCTGAATAAGCTTTCTTAGACTCGGGAATCCAGCAATGCCAGCTGCTCTTCTCTATCCCCTGAAGTCACAACCTTTCAGTTTCCCTCCTTCCAGCACACGGTTCCAGTGGCTCCAAAGGCCAGGGTGGCAACGGTCTCTCCCCAGTAAGCAAACCACGGCCTTCGGGTCCAAAACCCTATAGTGTGGCATTGTCACCCAGCCTCTTCCAAGAGAGTCCTGCCGACCTCCACTTTGCCCACCTTGCCTCCTGCCAGCTGTGTGCCGTCAGGGAGGGCCCTGCCGCACCTTTCTTTTGCTCGGTGCCCTTGCTGGGTGCTCTGCCATACCTCCTTCAGCCACTTGTCTTCAGGGATGGCCTTGCTGGACGTCTCTTGAGCCACGTGTCCTGCGGCTGTCTTGCCTCGTCTCCCGCCAGCCTCGTGCTGTCAGGGAGGGCCCCACCACGCCCGTCTTCAGCTGTGCGCCCTCTAAAGGGCTCCGTTTCCTCCGGAACCCTCCACCACAGTCCTCCTTGGGGCCGAGGACTGTGGAGGACCATCCCGCCGCGTCGTCCTCCTCTCCGTTGTTTTAATCTCCACTATTTGGTCACTTGTCCTTGTGCCATCCCATTTTTCTTGATAATTAAAGCTGCACTCCACTCCTTTTTTGTTTTGTTTTGTTTTGTTTTGAGTAGAGCATTTCACGATTTTCCCTATTTTCTTCCCCGATTGAAGCGTGGGTGTTGCTGTCACCCATCTTAACTGGCTATCTCCATGTGGTTTCAGTGTCCATTTTTCTGGATGAGTACTTTTTCGTATATTTCTAGGTCGTTTAGATTCTTTTGTGAAGTGCTGCTCCAAGTCTTACGCCGTCCTTCCCTTCCTCCCTTTCTACACATCGGGACTCACTTTCACTCTGCCATTTTCCTTTCTTTCTTTCTCTCCCTCTCCCTTGCCCCCCCCCCCCCGTCATTGCCGAACTAGGGTTTGAAGTGTGTGTGTGTGTGGGGGGGACTTGTGCATATTTTACAAGTGATCTACCACTAGGTTACACCCCTGTGCCCTTTTCTTATTTTGTATCTTGAGACAGGGCCTCACCAAGTTACAGAGGCTGCGTCTGGCCACAGTCTCGATCTTTCTGCCTCCACCTCCTGACTGAGATTACAGGCATGTGCCATAGCATCCAGCTCCCACTTTCCCTTTCCTCCCCTCCCTTTCCCTTTCCTCCCCTCCCCTTCCCTTCCCTACTCTCAGTGCTGGAGAGCAAACACAGAGCCTCATGCACGCTGTGCAGTGGCTCACTACTGAACCACATGTCTGGCTTCTCTCTCACTGATTGGTAGTTTTTTATGTAATGTCATAAAGATCTCAGGAATAAGATGTGGCTCACTTTAATGTCTTAATGGTGCTTTTGATGAACAAAATTCTTCATATCATTGTAGTTCAATTCATCGTTCCTTTCCTACATACTTTGGGTTTTTTCTTGTTTTTGTTTTTGTGTCCTAAGAAGTTTTCCCAGTGCCAAAGTTAAGAAGACATTTTCCTGTGTTATTTCCCAAGGTGCCTCATGTGTGCTAGACAGGTGCACCATCCCTGAGCTGTACCCTGAGCCCGATTTTTATTTTTCATTTTGAGACAGAGTCTTGCTAATTTGTGCCCGGTGCCTTTGGCCTTGACTCTGTAGTCCTGCCTCAGCCTCCTGAGTCCCTGGGATTACAGGTGTGTGTCACAGCACCTGACAGAATGTTTCATTTTCTTCCAAATGAAGATCTGACCATCTTTCAGAAATCAAGTGTCCAAGTACATGTAGGCCAGTTGCTGGCCCCTCTGCCCTCTTCCTGTGATCTGAGTTTTGGTCTTTATGCCTATCCTGTATTGCCTTAATTATTCAAAATTGTCTCCCTGCCCCCTACCCCGCACCATTCTAGGGATCAAGCCCAGGGCCTTGCCACATGCTAGGCAAGCACTGTTCCACTTAGCTACATCCCCAGCTGTATTCTAATTCTTGATATCTAGTAGAACAGCTTTTCTTACATGTTCTTCCCCCAGAGTGTCTTGGTTGATGTTTTTTAATTTATTATCTGAATTTTTTTTTTGAGACAGTGTTTCTCTTTGTAGCATAGGCTGGCCTTGAACTAGAGATCCTCTTGCCTCAGTTTCCAAAGTGAAGGAATTACAAGTGTATGCCATCCAGCCTGGCCTGAGTGTCTTGGATAATCTTGACCGCTGGTATTTCCATAGAAGTTGGTATTTCCATAGACTCAGAATTTGTTGATTTCCACCAAACATCATCTCCCACTCCAAAAAACTAAAAAACATTGTATTGGAATTTCAGTGGGGAATTGGTATCTTTACTGAATTTCCCAAACCACAAGCAAGATATTTGCCTCAAGCCGGACGCAGTGCTGCACACCTGTAATCCCAGGGACTCAGGAGGCGGAGGCAGGAGGCTCGCAAGTTCGAGACCAGAGGCAGTCTGCGTAATTTAGTGAGACCCTGTCTGTAAAGTAAAAAAATGGGCTGGGGGTACAGCTCAGTGGTCTAGCACTTGCAAAGCATGCAACTTCGAGAGGCCCTGGGTTTAATGCCCAGTACCGAAAAAAAAAAAAAAAGATATTTGCCTCTATTTAGGTTGTCTTGTTCATTTTTCATTAATTCATTCCTCAATATTGATATTTTATGATGTTATAACTGGTACCTTTTGCAAAATTAAATTTCTAATGATTATTGCTGATATGGATCAGCGTTTGGGTTTCATGTATTGACTTTGTAGCAAGCAAAGTTACAAATAAGTTCATTTATTTCTAATAATTCGTCTGTAGATTTTTGTTTTGCTTGATATACAATCATATTATCTGTGAATAATCATGGTCTATTTCTTCCTTTTCCGTCTCTATTTTATTTCTTTTTCTTTAATAGTTTTCTGTTTTGGTTTACTTGATCTGTAAGTGACTGCTATAAAGATATGTTAAAGTTTCTCATGACATTTAGAACTTGCTTAATTTCTCATTGCATTTCTGTTCTTTCCTTGTGTGTTTTTAAATTATGTTGTTAGATGTATAGAGCCCCTGACTGTTAAATATTTGGTTCATGGATTTTATATGTTGCTATTATTAAATATTTCTCTTTACCCCTGTTAAAGTTGTGTTCACTTTGGATTCTGTTCTGTCTGATATTAATATTCCTTCATTTAATTTGTTTGGCATTTGCCTGGAATAACATTTTCTGCCTCTTTATCCTCAGGGTTTTTTTTGTTGTTGTTGTTGTTGTTGTTTTAAGAGTGTCTATAGTAAAGTTTGGGCTGGGGTTTAGCTCGGTTGGTCTAGTGCCGCTCTGCAGACTCTGAGGTCCGAGTTTGATTCCCAGCACTGCAAAAAAAAATGGGAGAAGGGCCTGGCAACCCACTCCTGAGACAATCCCGAAACAATCAGCCATTGACCCTATAAGGGTCGCTGTGAGTCGGACATAACTCGATGGCACCTAACAACAATAGTAAAGTTTGTTGTTGGCTTTTTGAAGTGTGTTGTAGAGCTCTGTATTTAACCTACGAAGACTTAGGTAAGTTAATGACGTTGAACTTCCTTTTACCTTACATGTTTTTCATTTCCTGAAGTCTTTTCTTTTTCTTTGCTATAATTTGCTACATTAACTAAGGTTTTCTTGTTTCACTTTTCTTCTCTAGTGATTTGAAAGTTGTACACCAGTCTGGTCTTCCACTGAGGTATTTGTTAAGGCGTTACTAAGCTGTGGGACTTTATGAGCTGAGTGCCCCACCTCCAGCTTGAGTGGAAGTGTAAACGCCAGGAAATAGAGCTCACTCAGTCGCATGGGGCCTCCCTGCATCACGCAGCTCTCCTGTAACTGAGTTTGGTTCTGACACCAGCTGCTGGCGTGAGCAGATCCCATAGTCTGAGAACTCACATCTGGAAGACTGCCCCCATGTCACACCAGCGGCAGGGCTGGGTGGTCACTGGCCACTCTGCGCTGAGATCTGCTGGGGTGGCTCACAGAGCTCAGGAAGCACGTTACCTCTCTTTGCCCGTTTATCATAAAGGATACCGCCCAGGATGCAGTTGAACGGCCAGATGGGAGTGGTGCCTAGGGCAAGGCGTGTGGGAACGGGTGCACCATCCCAGAAGCGCTCTGAACCCCATAGTGCAGGGATTCTCACGGAGGCTTTGTGCCTGTAACTCAGGCTCCAGCTGCTCTGCCTTCCCGAAGAACGGGGCTTGGGATGGAAGCTCCAAGCTTCCGATCACGGCCTGGTCTTTGGTGACCAGCCCAGCCCTGTCCAGGGGTCATTCACCTGAGGAGAAGAAAGACACTCTCATGTCCTGGGACATTCCAGGAACCAAGTTTAAAGAAATATTAGAACAAAAGATGTACCTAGCATCCTTATTGCTGAGGAAGTTACAAGAGATCTGGGAGTCCTCTGTCAGGAACTGGGACAGAGACCAAATGTATGTGTACTTATTATGCACAATATCACAGTGACAAAACCTCCTTTATTCAGTTAGTATTATGTATGTATTCACTGTAATGCCATATTTTCTCAGCTTCACTGGTAGGCAGGTAGAACTAATAGTGCCTTTCTTTCAGTTAGATGTCCGCTTTTGAGGATAGTATCATGTCTATTTGAATGGATACTCTCTGTGGCTAGCCCAGTGTCCAGTACATAGTTAGGCATGTAAGTGTTTGTTGAAAATTCTGTGAAGAGTGTAGTGCAGTAAGAAAAGACTTCTGAGGAGCAGATCACAGTAACTTGAATTCTCAGTGCTGGCAAGCTCACTTGTGATGCTGTGAAGGGCGGAGAACATTCTAGGCCTGTACACAGAGATGTATTTTCCTAAATGAGTTAGACGATTAGATATACCTGTCAACTGACTAATAAAAAGTGAAGACCATCTTCAAAGACAAGTTAGAAAATCTGCTAACCTAAAATTATTCACGGGGGCAAATGTGGGAAAGCCAGAAGGTAAATGGGGAAGCTTGGTCAAGAAGGCTGGACTCTGGCCCCAGCTGTGCCAGCTTGTGATCCTGGGTTAATGTGACCACTCTGAACCTTAAATTTTTCATGGGTGAAAACACCCTTAATTGTGACCTAGTTACGGTAAGTAGCAAATTAGGTAATCGCTAAATAGTATGAAAACGTAAGATGTTATTTTTCATTCATAATAATAATGCCCCCAGTTATTAAGAAAGACGAGATTATGTTGAGCACCGTCTACCTAAGAAAACAAAAGTGAGTTTCGTGTGGTCATGAAGCAGGAAGCTTCGGTTCTCTCGGAAATGGGTACACGTGGACTAGCTCCACCACCCATGACTGGGCAGAGCCGGAGGACTCAGCTCTGCTACTGTCCTCTCCCTGTGACTTTGAGTAACGTGCCTAGCTGTTACTTCCCATCTGAGGAGTCTTAGTAATCCTGTCCTGCCCGCTCTGTGATGTGTCACGGTGAGACCCACGTGAGATAGCCGGTGACTGTGACTTACGTTAACAGATGCAAAACGTGAGGGAGGGTGATAATCATTGCTGTGATCAATTTTTTGAACTGAGGTGTGGTGATGGGTGACTTCTTTGCACGTTTAATAC
This sequence comes from Pedetes capensis, assembly GCA_007922755.1. Lineage (NCBI taxonomy): Eukaryota > Metazoa > Chordata > Mammalia > Rodentia > Pedetidae > Pedetes > Pedetes capensis. The sequence goes on from VMDO01002175.1 coordinate 65,951, forward strand.
CTTTGTTCATAGAAAGGAATACAAGGATCTTTTATTACTTATTTTTTCTTATCTGGATTTCTGAAGATCATATTTCTCTGTTTCTGTTTTGGGTATCACTCTACCTAATTCTTCATTCTGATTTCCAAATTTCCTTCCCACTACCTGACCCCTAAAGCATGTCATGGGGAGCTGCAGAGCTTAAAAACTGCCTCTGCGCTCTCTTCACTTAGGACACATGGCTGAGCCTGATTGACTCAGCTGTCTTGTGATTTAAGTAATTGTTAGCAGGTGTGGTTTTGGTGGCTGCTGAAATGTTCCTGTGGTGGTTGATTGCATCAGTATAACTTGCCAGCTGTGAGGAAGGTGCCTCCCTCCCCACCACCAACGTTGTCCTCAAACTCAGCTGCCCCTGGACTTGTACTGCATCTGCAGGTTGATTGATACAGATATATCTGAAAGGATCTAGACATCAGAGCTGCTTCTGTCTGTAAATTTGGGAGTTAATAAATAAGCCACAGACTGAGGATTCAGTCTTAGCATTCTTCTGTTCTGATTCTTTTTGCTGCGTAAGTTTTGTAGTTTTGATTAGCGTCTGATTAAAGCAGAAAAGTGGGGAAATCTGACTCTTGATTTACTGCTGTTAAACAAGAAGGCTGGATGTAATTTTCCTTTGGTTATGAAATATTCTAAACATATGGAAAGGCATGGAAATAATAGTGTTCACTATCCAGATTTAAATATTTTGGCTTTATTTACTCCGGAAATATTTTTTTCAAAACTAAAATATGACTGATAGATACAGTTGAAATCCTTTTAATATTCTTCTCATTCCATCTTCCTCCATTCCTCAAATATAATCAACATGCATATTTTCTATAAAAAGCCAGCTTCCATCCTTTGTCTATTTCTCTATTGGATTGTTTTTCCATAAATATGTAAAAGTTTTTTGTGTCATCCGAATGTTGGTTCCATGTTAATTATATGCATTACAGATATCTACTTCCAAACTTTGGCTTACTTGTTGACTTCAGAGTGTATTTTTGTCAACAGTTGTAAGTTAGTGTAATTAAATTCAAATACATCATTATATTTGAGTTTGAGAAAGGCTTTTCTGCCCTGGTGTCATAATGATGTTCTTCTATTCTTAAAGTGTGCAAGTTTTCTTTCCACATTTAGGTCGTTGTTGTTGTTGTTGTTAGGTGCTGTCGAGTAGTGTCTGACTCATAGTGACCCTCATAGGGTTTTCAATGGCAGGTTTTTTCGGGATTGCCTTGGGAGTGCATTGCCAGGTGCTTCTCCCATTTTTGCGGTGCTGGGAATCAAACTTGGGACCTCAGAGATGCAGAGTGGCGCTCCACCAACTGAGCTAAATCCCAGCCCACTTTAGGTCTTTAGACCATTTGAAAGTTAAATGTTCTGTGTGAGGCAAGGATTCCATTTTATTTTTGTGTCTGTGGAGCCCAGTAGTCTTATCCCTGGCCTTTGAACAGTTCCATGCATGTACACTGAATTGTCATATCTGTCTTCTTCCGTTGGTTCCTGTATCACTACACACTGCCTTAATCAGGACTGTGCTCTTGCTAAGACCTCATCTCTGGGAGAGAGAGACTGCTGCTTGCACCCCACTCCCCATGCCGTTGTTGTTCACAATTGTTTGAGATTTTGCTCTTCATATGAACTTAGGATCAACTTGTTTAGGCACACACACACACACACACACACACACACACACACACACACACACAAATTTGTCTTAGTTGAGTATGTATTTAAAATTACAGAAAACTAGCCAGGCGCGGGTTCGCACTCCTATAATCCCAGCGACTCAGGATGCAGAAGCAGGAGGATCACAAGTTTGAGACCAGAGGCAGTCTCCATAACTTAGTGAGACTCTGTCTCAAAAAGTAAAAAAAAAAAAAAAGGGGGGGTTGGTGCTGGAGGTGCAGCTCAGTGGTCCAGCACTTGCACAGCATGCAAGCGCAAGGCCCTGGGTTCAACCCCCAGTCCCGCAAAAAAAAAAAAAAGAAAAGAAAATTATAGAAAACTGTAGAGGATTGATGTCTTTACAAGTCTATTCATTCATGAAAATAATTTATTCAGATTTTCTTTCATGACCTTTAAAAATACCTTTTAAGGAGCTGAGAACAATGGTTGCCTGTAATCCTAGTGACTCAGGAGGCTGAGGCAGGAGGATCATGAGTTCGAGATCAGAAGCAGCCTACACAACTTAGTGAGACTCTGTCCCACAACAAAAAATAAGAAAGAGGTTGGGAGTGTAGCTCAGTGGTAGAGCGTTTACCTAGCAATCCCCAGTACTCGGGAGAAAAACTTTTAAGGGCCAGGGATACAACCCTGTGGTAGAACACATGTCTGTCATGTACAAGGCCCTGAGCTGTACCCTCAGCACTACAAAAACAAAAATTTTTAAATTTTTTCTGTAGAATCTTGTATATCTTTCATTAGATATTTTTCTTCATTGCTTTATATTTTAGGGGAGGCTTGTTTGTTTTGTTTGTTTCCTTGTCGTCTTTTTTGTGTGTTTCATTTATAGTGCTGGGGGTAGAACCAGGGCCTTGCACATGAGAGGCAAGTGCTGTACCCCACAGCTACGTTCCCAGCACTGCCTTATGGTTTTTGTTGCCAGTGTGAATGGGATATTTTTTTTCTTTCATATTTTCTAAGTAGGTTTTTTATTTTTTCCCCCCCGGTACTGGAGGTTGAACCCAGGGCCTCGTACTTGCATGCTCTGCAAGTGCTGGCCCACTGAGCTGCGCCCCCGGCCCATTTTTTTTACTTTTTGAGACAGGGTCTCACTAAATTACACAGCCTACCTCTGGTCTCGAACTTGGAATCCTCCTGTCTCTGCCTCCCGAGCTGCTGGGATCATAGGCATGCGCCACCGTGCCCGGCTTGGGGTAGTTATTTTTGATACATGATATACTGATTTTGTGTGTTCATCTTACAGCTAGAAAACTTGCTAAACCCTCTTTGTTGTAAGAGTTAGTTGTCAGATTCTCTTGAATTTCTAGATAGGCTCTTACCTCTTCTTCAGTTAAAGACTATTTCATTTTTCTTTCCCATTGCTGGTTGAACACCATGTGTGGATTCTGTATGAAATGAGGAACTATGAAAGATGTTGAGGAAAGAAGCAGGCAGTATGATTTTGGCCGCTGGTTGAACAAGTGACTAAGATCAGCAAGGGACTGGTTAGGGGACCCTGTGAAACTGAACAGGTGGGAGCAGAAGGGAAGGAAGGCAGAGGAAGGACCACAGGGACCCAGAAAATGAGAAGATATGGGAGCCACGCTTCAGGGAGCTGACCATGATGCTTGTTGTTGGTGGTGTTAGGTACTGTGGAGTCAGTATCCGACTCATAGTAACCCTGCGTACAACAGGCGAAACACCATTGTCAGTGCTTCTCTGCTGTTCATAGGGTTTTCAATGACGGATTTATTTTTTTGGGAGTGGGTTGCTAGGTCCATCTCCCAAGCCTACAGCACCTGGTGTTCCCTGGTGGTCTCCCATCCATGTACTAACCAGGCCTGACCCTGCTTAGCTTCCGAGATCTGACAGGATCAGATGCCACAGGGCTACGGCTGCAGGAACCATGATGCTTAGGTGTCTGCTTATAAAACTAATAGTATTTGAAACGAGTAGCAAGTTTGGCAGCAAAACCGTTTGGTTTCCAGCAGGGCTAGACTTGCTGTTGGGAGCTTGTCCGTGACAGTCGTCCTCACCTGAGTGATCCTTCTGCTTACCCTTCTGAAATCTGCGTAGATACGCGTCAGCCTGGCGCAGAGCTTCCAGCGACCCAGAGGTTGGAGAGTGAGCTTGATGTGCTAGAGGAAGACATCCTTCAAGAAGAAGCCCCGTTCCTTCTGGACCCCAATGCGAGCTTCAAAGATGAGCCATCAGCCCTGGCAAAAGTAAGAGCCATGAGGAAGAAGCCCGTGACTGAGAACATGCCGTTTAGGAAGAAAGACACTCTGGAGCCAGCAAAACTGCATCAAGTATGAAGTCATTCCTTCCTTTTGGCCCATTTGTATTAATCTGGCATTGTCTAAGGTCATACAGGCTAAGAAGGGGTGGGGCTAGCGTTTCATCTCTCAAGCAGTTGGATGCCAGAGTGCTGGAGTTTGACAGTCTAAGGTACTTAGTTTAGCTCCAGGTTGGTTTTCTATTTTAACAAAATACAGTGTTTTATATTGCTAATAGGACAGGGCATTGTTTCTTGTCCTAACTGGTTTGATACCATGGTCCTATTGGGTGGGCTATTTTAAAATTCAGGATATAGGAGATTTAGAAGATTTTGTTCCTGATCAAGATAAATATTGATCAATTATAACCACTAAATCTTAAAGAGTATCTTTGGGTGAGTGCTTTTTAATATGGCCTTGGGAGCCAGCTAGGTAGTTAGAACTTGGTTTAGAACTCCATTATATTTTAAACTTCTGTTTTAAACGTAAGGTACTACAGTGGAAAACTGGCCAGCTAAACACCTAGTCCACATACCCTGACCGTAGTGACTCTCACACAGTGCAGCAAGCCCGTGTTTTGTCAGACGGCCCAGGAGAAAGGAGATTTGGGAGTTTTTACCAAGAGATTGTAGATTAGGATCAAGCCTGAATTCCTTCCCAAACAGACTTGGAACAGGACTGTTGACAAATCAGGATTGAGCCTGTAAGAATTCAACTTGATGTTCCTCTCTAGAGACAAATCCTCATCTCTATGGCAGTTTAAAATGGCTTGGTTTATTCTGTTTAGACTTAGGGATCAGAGAGGTTAAATATTTTAATGAAGCATATTTTATAAATTACCTTAAAGAACTATGGACTAAAAATTGGGGGGCTTAGTTAGGAAAAAAAATATATAAGTAAAAATATCATTCGTGTGTGTGTGTGTGTGTGTGTGTGTGTGTCTGTGTGTGTGTGTAGCAGAGCCAGGGATTCCAGTTCTGTACCTGCCCCAGGGTTGCTTCAGTATACTTTGCACACTTCCCCAGATTTCTATCACTATTAGGTTTTACTGAATGAATGAGTACATGAAGAGCAAAGAGGCACTTGAAGGTGTAGGGAGTGAAACCAGATTGTCTTTGATACCTGTTTGGCTTAGTAATTCATATTTACCTCCTACAGGGACACCACAAAGCTGAAAGAAGCAGACCAAGCCAACCTCCCCGGAAAAGCACGTTGCAACAGACAACAGTGTCCTCCAGATTAAAAATGAATCGACAGCCTGTGAAAGACCGTCGGGCGCCTTGGATCCCTCCAAACCCCACGTCCCCACCAGCGTCTCCTAAGTGGTGTGTAATGATTCAAGGGCTTGAGTCTGAGGATGTGATTTTATTTTTCTTCCACAGATCAAAGGTGCCATACACCTTTTTGTTGTTGTTAGGTGCTGTCGAGTCAGGTCCGACTCATACGATAGGTCTGACTCTGTGCAGTAGAATGAAACACTGCTGGACACTGTGCCACTCCCTGCCCCATGTCAGTGCCTCTTTGCTATTCATAGGACTTTCCTGGCTGATTGTTCTAGGATTGTTTCAAGAGTGGGTTGCCAGGTCCTTCTCTCATTTTTGTGGTGCTGGGGATGGAACTTGGAGCCTCAGAGTGCAGAGCAGCGCTCTACCAACTGAGCTAAACCCCAGTCTGACCTATACCTTCGAGCAAGTGAAATCCTAGCCTTAATTACCCAAGTAAGAAGAAGTGCTTATTTGGTGAGTAATGCATGAGAAGTTTTTGTCCGGAAGCCTATCAAGTCTTTAACCCACTGCCTGTCATTGGAGTAGCCTCCTGTGGGGCACCACACACGCCCTGGGCATGTGCCATTGTCAAGGGCATCACAGGCTTCCCCTCTTTCTTTCCCCAGTTGATCCTAGTTACTTGAGGTCAGGCCCAGTGTCTCTATTTTATGTTGTATTTTATTTATTTATTTTGTAGTACTGGAGGGTTGAACCCAGCACCCCACACATCCTAAGTAAGCACTCTATCACTGAGCCACCCCCAGCCCCTTTTTATCTTTTCTTTTCTTTTCTTTTCTTTCTTTCTTTTTTTTTTTTTGAGATAAGGTCTTGCTAAATTGCACAGGCTGCCTCTGGCCTCAAACTTGCCATCCTCCTGCCTCAGCCTCCTGAGTCACTTGGATTACAGGCGTGTGCCACCGTGCCCAGCTCTCTCTCATATTATAATGTCCAAAGCCTAGACATAATAGACATTTCACTAACCCATTACAGAATGAGTAAATACTTAAAAGAAATTTTAACTCCAAGTCAAAATAACTGTGAACTGTCTCACTGGCTCTGTCCAGGCTACTGGGGACAGGTAAGACAATGCTGGCATTCCTGCCCTGTCACACTCACGCACAGCAGTGGGGCACACAGAGCTGCTGTCCCATGGGGATGGAGAGAAAGTATTTTCCTCAGGAGAAGCAGGGTCTAGTAGAGGTACTCTCTTGGGGCTGTGGTTAAAGACGCAGGCAGCTCATTTGCCATGGTTCAGTAGTTCTTGACAACACAGCAGAAAGGACCAGGAGGCGGAGCCATACAAAAAGAAGCAGGAAACAGGAGTGTGAAGGCCAGGTGCAGGGGCACATGCCTGTCCTCCCGGTGACCCAGGAGAAGGAAATGGGAGGGTCGAGGCTTCAAGGCCAGAGGCAGCCCACACAACCTGGTGAGACCCTGACTCACGATAAAAATAAAAAATGGGCTGAGTGTGTGGCCCATGGCAAAGCACTTGCCGCATATGTGTGAGGCCCTGAATGCAACACCAACCCCCAAGTACCACAAAAGAACCCCAAAACCAAACAACAAGACAGCCACCCATGGATGCAAGGAGAACAACAAGAGAAAAGGTTAGTGACTGAAAGAGTCCTCCTTTGGGGAGGTGACAGAAGACAGGATAGGCAACCTGGCCTGAAAGATTCCCCGTGTGATTCCAAATGGTTCTGAATCAGTGGTATTGCCTACCTACCCATTGGCTCTCATTGTAAAATGGAACGTTATCAAGCGAACTTCATGTCTTGCCCATGTAATAGTTGGGATTACAGTCAAGTCTTCTGGTTTTGTTCTGTGATTTTTTGATCTTATTACTCTCTTCTGATTTCTGTGTTTTATATGTAAATATGAATACAGAGATGAGTTCCGCTGGTAAGGTAAAAGCATCAATGGGTTGAAGGTTGTGTTGCAAACCAAATATAAAAGAAACTGTCTTCTAGAGGGTATGTGTGGAGGCTGGAGGAGGGAACGGGTAAGGCTTCTTGGCTCATAGTTCCGTGTTAGGCCTCCTAAGGGTACATGGAATATCATCAGTGACTCAGATCTGTATATTAGAAGAGTTTTGTTGCAGTTCATCCCATGTTCCGTAAATGACAGTTGTTTTTCATCTAAAGCAGTACCTGCTTCTCTGAAGCGAAAGGAACTTGTCTTTGACACTGAGCTCAAGTGCCGGAGGATCTCGTTCCTCCTCCTGTTCAGCTTCCAGCGCAGGGCTCCGCGCTGCAGATCGCCATTGTTTTAAAGGTCCTGTGTTCCCCGAGCAGGCGCTTTCGGGTGAGTCACTGGCTGTGGCATGAATGATCACAAAGGCGTGCTTTCCCGTTCTGTGCAGTGCCGCCTGGCTAAAGGTGAAATCCAGCCCTGGAGACGCCACGAATGAACAGTCCTTCCAGCAGGAAGATGCTCTAGAGGGGAGTCAGCTGAGAGGGGGTGCTGAGCATGGAGCGGCCAGGTCTGCGTGCTAGTATTCTCTCTTTTTTTATCCCTGTAGGGTGGGTCCCTGAGCCCAGGGTTTTGCACACACTTTGCGAGCGCTCTGCAGTGGAGCTGCAGCCCTCATCTCCTTTTAACTTTTTTATCTTGAGACGCGGTCTCGCTGAATTACGCAGACTGCCTCTGGTCTTGAACTTGTGATCCTCCTGCCTCCACCTCCTGAGTCCCTGGGACTCCAGGCATGCACCACCAGGCCTGGCTTTTGCTGATATTTTTCAAATCTCTAAAAATTAAAGGGCTCCTTTTACAGTGACTCTGAAGCAAACCCTTTTTTGCCTCACTTGCATCTAAAGTGGGTTATTTAAAATGTATGTTACTAAACTTTTCTATTACATTCTACAGCTTACCCCAAGCCTTCTTTTATTCCTTATTTCATTCATTCAGAAATTATGTGTGTGTCACTTGTTCATGGCACAGTGGTGAGCTCTATGGAGACTTTTTTAAAAAGGGCAAATGAGACATCATCCAGAGCCTGCTTAATTACAGCCAGCAGGGAAGACACGTAATTAGCTGCAATTTAAGATAGAGCGTGGTTTGTGTCCTAAGAACCGAAAGTTTAGAAGGGGAAGAGGGTTTGTCTTACTGCAGAGAGCTGGGCTCCATGGAGGTGGAAATTAAACTAGGGCTTGCACAGGCAGGATTTAAATATGAGAGACATAATGAGAGCATTCCAAAGGACTAGAGCAGTGAGAACACTTTGCCCTGCATTTGTTTGGCAGAAATTATTCTTGCAATTATGGGAAAGCAAAACCGAAAGTGGGTCATTAGGCTGGGGATGCAGCTCAGTGGTAGAGTACTTGCCTAGCGTATGTGAGACCCTGGTTTGATCACAAGCACCTTATAACTAAAATTGTTATTGTTAGGTGCCGATGAGTCGGTGTTTGACTCATAGCGACCCTATGTACAACAGGCGAAACACCGTTGTCATTGCTTCTCTGCTATTCATAGGGTTTTCAATGGCTGATTGTTGTTTGGGAGTGGGTTGCTGAGTCCTTCTCCCAAAAAAATAAAGTAGGGTCTTAAATAATTTAATAATATTCACATGCCATAAACTAAAAGAAGCACAGCCCTTTCATGTTCAATGAAGTCATTCAGGGTTCACTTTTCCCTTTTGTTTTCATTTGACTTCACTATACTTACAGAGCATATATTTCTTTGTTTAAACCTGAAGTGGCTGTAGGGACTTTTTTTCTAGTCAAACAAAAAGTCTCGAGGACAGTATATCTTTCTTTCTTTCTTTCTTTCTTTTTTTTTTGGTACTGGGGGTTGAACACAGAGCCTCACATTTGCGTGCTCTGCAAGTGCTGGGCCACTGAGCTGCACGCCCAGCCCATTTTTTCAGTTTTTGAGACAGGGTCTTGCTAAGTTACACAGACTGCCTCTGGTCTTGAACTTGCGATCCTCCTGCCTCTACCTCCCAAGCCGCTGGGATTACAGGCGTGCGCCACCGTGCCCGGCAGTGTGTCTTTCTTGAGAACATTCATGAGAGTTTCCTGTTCTGCACAGTAACTCGGAGTGCTTTTTGTGTAAATCTCTCTGTAGGAGCCACACATGGAGAGCTTTAAGGGTGCAGAGAGGTCCTATGACCTGTTGCGTGCTTAGCGGAGCCATAACTGGCGGCGAGCCTGGGGGTCCTCAGTTCCCTGTTTGTGTGGTGCTGACACTGTCGCATTAAGGCGTGATGGAGTTGACTGTTGAACTATCCCCTAGGCTCCCTTGGCTTGATGCTGAGTCTTTTAAAAGACCAAAGGAACAAGAAGAACTCACAGCCGAAAAAATGGACAGAACACAAAAACAGAGGTAAATGTTTGTTTTTCAGCTAGAAGAAGGAGGCAGGCATCCTCTGCATGCTCTGGCACGTTCAGCAATGGATTGAGATGGCCCAGGTCTGGCCACACTTCTCATGCTTACTGGCTTTCTGCCTCCTTAAAAGAGTGTGATGCCACCTGACAAGCCCGGAATGGAGTCAAGCTTAGAGTCCAAAGGAGTCCTGACTGCTGTGAGGAGAGTTAGGGTGACTCTTTGTACTGTCCTGTAGGCTTGACTGGCTTGATGCTGAAACTTCTAGAAGAACAAAGGAACTGAATGAACTGAGAACTGAAGAAATGGAGAGACTCCAAAAACTAAGGTAGGCGTTCACTTCTGAGGAAAAATAGGAGATGCTTCCTGTTCTAATCAATCGGATGGTTTAAACAACCCACCTAGATTGTTCAGACTTAACCTCATCATAAGAATAAGAGAATGAATGAACGAGTGAATGGGCAGCTGCATGCCTACATGCACATTATAGCACATTTTTGCTAGGAAGTGTTTCCTTTGTCTGGAGTTTTAAGGGGAAATGGAAAAACCCTCTGTAATTTGGAAGGAGTTCTGTCTGAAGGGTCAGAATCTTATATTTGCTTATTTGTTTGTGCTACCCTGAAGGCATGTGTCTTGCTAGATGCCAGTCCTCCTGACGCAGCAGGTGAGCGGGCGTGCGTGTTCTGCCTGCTGGCGGGAGTGTGTGAGTGCTTCTGTGTCATGTCACCTGGAGTGCAGGCTAAGGTTTTCAAATGAGGCTGCTTTTTTCCATTCATCCCCTAAGAGCGCTGCCACCTAACTTAGGCATGCAGAAGTGTGTCAAGATTTAGTGGAGCTGCTGCTGCCGTGATTGGCTCATGTTTTCCAGTTCTGATAAGCATTTACTCTGCAATCAAATGACAAAGCACTCATCGAAACACCTGCACTCTGTCAGCATTCATGACAGAGCAAGGCTTCAGACCCATGAAAAATTGGGCTCAGATTCAGGCGTGGGTTCAATACGTTGAAATTTACAGGGCTCACGTTCAGGTTTAAATCTTATGGGTAGATAGCAAGGCTTCAAACTGAACCTGTATCCTGAACCCTGAAACCATTTGAGCATGTTTAAAATGTTTTCTGAACTTGAACCCGAACCTGAATCCCAATCCAGTGAAAATTGTGTTCAGGATCGGCTTTTAATATTTTTTTGTATCGTCGTTGTTGTCGTTAGGTGCTGTGGAGTTGGTATCTGACTCAGTGCTATTGTCAGTGCTTCTCTGCTATTCATAGGGTTTTCAATGACGGACTGATTTTTGGGAGTGGGTTTCTGGCTCCTCCCAAGCCTACAGCACCTGGTGTTCCCAGGTGGTCTCCCGTCCAAGTGCTCACCAAGCCCGATCCTGCTTAGCTTCTGAGATCTGATGGGATCGGATGCCGCAGTCCTATGGCTGCAGGCTTTGTATTGTTAGCTATTTAAAAATTAAAAAAAAAAATTGAAAAAAAATATTCATCTGTCCACACATAGGACTAAAATTTTAAACCCGAGGTGAACCCAAGCCCTTGAAATTTTAACATACTGAACCCACAGCAGAACCCGAACACAATTTTTGGTGAGTTTGAAGACCTGTGACAGAGCACTCAGTCCTGGTTCTAAGGGTTGTGGTTCCGTCATTAGAGGCCAGGAGGCATAGTTAGAATTTCAAGTCATACAATCAGAGAGTGCTAGGATTTGAAGGCTCCTCTCTCCCCCACTGTTGCTCCTGGCCTCTCTGTGCCACTTCCACGGAGTGACTGTCCAGCATGTGCACATGCACCTTTGGCGTCAGGGGAGTCAGTTCCTCGTCCACCACAGCTGTTAGAAGCGTGACGTTAGCCGGGCATGGTGGGTCACGCCTGTGATCCCACCCACTCGAGAGGCTGAGGCAGGAGGATCACGAGTTTGAGGCCAGAGGCAGCCTGTGCAACTTTGCCAGGCCCTGTCTCAAGCTAAAATTTAAAGAAAAGAAAAGAGAGGGCTGAGAATGCAACCCGGTGGTATTTACAAAATATGTGCAAGGCCCTGGGTTCCACTCTCAGGTGCAGGAAAAAAAGAGGAAGGAGGAAAAGAAGGAAGGAAGAATGTGGGACTTTAGATTGTGCTGAAATTTGATTCCTACGTACTTATCCTTCCAGCCACATGGTAGGAGCTAACCCCTTTGTACCCCAGCTATCCCTTTGTGTGCGTTGTTTTATTGAAAGAATTTAAAAGGCCAGGTGCAATCTCACTGCTCAGGATGCTAAGGCAGGAGGATCTCGGGTTCAAGGCCAGAGGCAGCCTGTGGAATTTAGCAAGATTGTCTCAAAATAAAAATTAAGACAGCAACAAAAAAGGCCTGGGGTGTAGCTCAGTGATAGAGTGTTTGCCTAGCATGTGCTAGGCACTGGGTTCTTGGATTCAATCCCTAGTACCCCCTAAAACAAAGAAGAAAAAAGAGAGAAACACAAATACATGTAGAAGATCCATACTAAATGCATGTGTGTAAATCAGAATATTACAAAATGAACCACTCTCCCAAAACAAGAAATAGATCATCACTGCTGTATAAAGCTTGCAGTACGTCCTTCCTCAGCCGCACCCCCTCTTTTCCCGATTTCTATCCTGACTCCTGTGGTGGTCTTTTCTTACCCTTATTCACGAACCCTTCACCAGTGTTTGCTGCCTGTCAATAAACTGCTCTATCTTGAGGGCTGAGAGGCACAAACCCAGCAGAAGAGGAAAGGGCAGTGTTGCTGGTGTTGGGTGAAGACTCTCAGGAGAAAATAGGCTGCAGAGTGGATCATGATCTGGCTTAGGCTTCCCTGAGAGCTTTGAGGAGCCCCATCCCAGGAAGTCATGGAGCAAGAGCACGAGTGAGTCCTGCCAGACATCAGGTTCAGCCACACAGGAGGGGCTGCAGGTGGCCCAGGTCCAAGGGACTTCAGAGGAGGCCCAGTCGGCCGAGTGGGCTGCCCGCCATGTTCTGCTTCTCGGTTTCTGTGTGGGCTGAGGTGAGGACCCTCAGCAGATGGCAGGTCCCAGAGGGAAAGAGGAACTTCACCCCTGGGGCCAGCCAGGCCAGGAATCCAGGCCGGCCTCGCTCGCCTGGTCTCCCCTGTCGCGTGCCCCTCCCGCCCGGTTGGCCTGCTTGTTGTGATGGAGCACGTCCTAATTTAGCTTTTCCTATTTGTCAGTGGCATTATTCCCAGCATTAGCCTTTCTGAGTATTGAGTTCTTAATGGAAGATGATTTTAGTGGAAATTTTTTTATTAAACTTTTTATTGTTAGGTGATTATGTTTTCACCTGAAGTTTTAATAACACAGAGAACTCCTGGGTACCCTTGACCCAGTGCCTGCAGTGTAACATCTTGGAAAACTGTAGTATGGGACACCCTGGATGCCATGCAGTCGGGAGACGCTGGGTGGACTGACACTGACGGTCAGCCTCTCTAGCCCCACACAGGTCCCTGGTGTTGCCTTTGTGGCCATGCCCATTTCCCTCCTGCCCTCACCTGCTGTCGGCTAAATCATCCTTCCCAATCACTAATCTGTCCTCCTGGTGTATAATTTTGTTATCTGAAGAGTGTTCTGTGAGTGAAAACACACGGTATGTAGCCTTTTGGGATTGAGATTCATCCACGTGTGCCAGTATAGTTCACTCTGTCTTACTACTGTAGGCTGCAGGCGACATTCCATGCAGAAATGTGTCACATTCTAGTTGTCTGTTCTCCTCTGACTTAACATTGGGATTGTTTCCCACTTTTAGTTAATATGAATAAAGTTGCTATAGACGTTTTTACACTTCTCTTCATAGAACTATGCCTTCATTTCTCTCTGGTAACTACCTAGGAGTAAAATTGCTGGGTCATAGGATAGACAATTTCAGCCTTACAAAGCCCGGCATACACATTTTCCAAAGTGATTGTAACATCCTATACCCTTGTTACCAAGGCGTGGGCATCCCTTTCTCCTTGTTCCTCATCCTTTCTCACCTTTGGTCTTTTCGATCTTTTTAATCTAGCCACTGTGGTGAGGATGTGACGGTGTCTCCCTGTGGTTCATTTGCACCTCCTGGATGACTCGTGGTGATGAACAGCTTTTCTAGTGCTCGTTGTGAAGTGTCTGTTCAAGTCCTTCGCCCGTTTCCTATTCATTTTTTCTAAAAATTACTGGTTTGAGATCCTTCTATTTTGAGGACATAAGCTCCCTCCTAGATAGGTTACAGCAGATATTTCCTCCTAGTGCTGTGGCCTGTGTGTCTGCTTCATGGTGTCTTCGAATCACTACAGGTTTTAAATTCTGCCTAAGATGAGTTTGTCAAATTTTCTTTTACAGTTGTTTTTCTAAACTATTTAAAAGAAATCATTGTTCAAAATAGGTCTCAAAGATCCTCTCCTGTCTTTTTTTTTTTTTTTTTTTTCTAACTGGTTTATAGTTTTAGCTTTTCATATCCGCGGTCCATTTTTCAGTTAACTTTTGCGTATGAAATGATCAAAGCTTATGTTTCCCTAGGGATATCTGGCTACCCCCTACCGCTTTAATAAGAAGAGGGTTGAACCTCAGCTTTCCTCTAGGGCTGTCTGAGTGGATGGCTGTTGAAGGCCCTCGTGCTGGGCTTTCAGTCTTGTCTTTTTGTGGGTCAGGCTGCCCTGGAGCAGAGGCTTTTTTGTTTTAAATCCTCTGCCCAGAGAGTGGGGATCTGTGTACCAGTGTCCGAGGAGCTGAGTTGGGGTGAGGGTTGTGAGTCCCACCACACAGCATGCCTGTGTGCCCTGTCTTTCCAGTCCAGTACCCACAGCGTCAGTAGTGATGAGCCACCTCTAGTCTGGAGACCCTTCAGAGAGTGAGCAGCTAGACTTCTCTGAGAGTGGAAGAAGGTGGTTGTCCAGTTCTGTGACGGGCGAGGGACCTAGGGATCTAACTGCTCAGATCCCCTTTGACTTGTTTTCCATTTTCACATCACTTCCTCCCAGCTCACCCCAGGCCTAGACATACATGCCTGGTACTGCCAGCCGAGCGCCTGTTTAAGTCAGCAGTACACATTACATGGGCTCTCAGTTTTCCCCATTACTGGCCTAGATTCAGCTTTCTCAGGTGAGCTTAGTTAGCTATTACTTCTGTTCTTTGTCTTCCAGCACCATTTTTTTTTCTGTCCTTGTTTTTGTGGGTTTATAACTATTATGTTATTTTATTGGAGGTTTTTGTTGTTGTTGTTAGGATTTTTTGTTTTTTTTTGTGGGGGGGGGAGGGCTTGTGTCTTGTTTGTATGTGCGTCTGGCTTTTTGGTTTTTGGGGTTTTTTTGTTTTTGTTGTTTTGGTTTTCGCAGCGTCCAGGATCTCGCTCTTGGTAGGCAAGTACTCTACCGCGGAGCTGCACCCTCAGATCCCCTTTATTCTTTTATTTATGTTTTTATTTTGAGACAAGGTCTTGCCAAGATACATAGGCTGCCCCTAGCCTCAAACTTGAGATCCTCCTTCCTCAGCCTCTTGAGTCGCTGGGCTTACCGAGTGCACCATAGTGCCTGGGTTTAGTGGAGTTTTGAAAGTCAGCAAAATCAGTTTCTTTCGTTTAGCCTGCTCCCCTCTGTGCTTTTCATCCACTTCTTCAGACATCGAAGGCTCCCACACAACGTGGGGCCCAGGGCCAGCAGCATTGCCTCATCGGAGAGCTGAGTCCTAGCCATACCCAGACAAAACAGAATCTATATTTCAACCAAATTGTCCATGGATTGGTACAGGCACTAGAATTAGAGAAGCACTGTGGTTTTGTGCAATCATTTGATTTCTCTCCACCTGGAGTAGTTGGATAAATGTGCAAAAATAGGACATGTTCTTGCTTTTGACTTGAATTTCCAATTTCATTTCTGAATAGTGTTTCTGCCACCCAGTTAGCGGACAAGGTAGAGGAGGCAGTTCTGGAACGTTTGAAGCCCCTCTTGGTCAAGGCCCAGGTAATCCAGTTCGTCTCATTTGCTTGCCTTTGGAAGTTCTTGAGCAAGGAGTTGCCACAGAGGGCACAGAGTGCACCTTTGACCGCTGGAGGCTGCAGAGGTGTTCAGCCCACAGTGCAGAGCGTGGGCTCAGTGACGCTGGGCCCCCTCTGGCCACCCCTAGAACACCACACCCTGTGGACATCCCCTCTGCTGGGGGAGGGCTGCAGGTCGGGGAGAGAGGAAAATCTCTTTCGAAAAAGGTGGGGTTGAACTTGTGGAGTGAGCTTAGACTGCAGTTTCCATTCCTAACCAGTAGGCTGTTGGCGAAGTGAACCGCCCCCCTTCCACATTCCCCCCCCCACCCCCCCACCCCCTGCTCCAGTGCTGCCCTCTCTCGCTTCAGTAGCTTACAATGATTTACCACAGAAGAGAGAGATGCAGACGCTTCTGTGCACAAACCCGCACTCTCTCAAAGATGAAACGACATGGTATCACCAAGGGATGTGCCACCCTCCCAAAGCAGTGGGCTAAATTCTGTAGCGAGTCCCTGTAGACCCACCCTGGAAGTTAAAAGTGTTATGTGTGCATAAATGACAGACGAGGCCAGAGAATGTTACAACCTTAGATGGAATAAATGACACCCCAGGTCCTCACAGAGACCACTGAACCTCTGTATTTCTAGGTTAAGAAATGCTAAATAGTTATTAGAATCCATGGAAATCTTAGAAATATTGAACCGAGAGGGCTCTTAGAGTGAATAGCGCAGCTTCCTCATCTTATCATTGAGGAAGCTGCGGAACAGAGAAGTTGAATGACCTGCAGAAAGCACAAGGCTACTCTGGCAGCGTTTCCAAAGTTGAGGGAGAAGAAAGCCTGAGGAGCCAAGAACAACACATGACATTTATTTTCCTGAAGACAAAGTGCTTTAATTGCTGCAAAAAGCCTAATGCAGTGAGAGCTGATGAATAGTCCCACACAGGAGCTGTTCTGGCAACAGGGTTCATTTGTACTGAGTTGTAAGTTTTTATGATTCACGAATGTATTTGTCTGTTTTAATAGAGAGTTAATTCTTCCGTGGACACGAATGCTCATTTGAAGGATCATCCACCTCTCAGCGCGGCCTCAGCCCAGCCTGCACAGCAGGTGTGTGGTGTTGGTGTTCCGGCGTCATTATGTGGTGACGTCTCCAGGCAAAGGAAAATGATATGCAAATTACTCTGCAAATACTGCTCAAGGAGGGTGAAAATTATTTCTCATTTTTGGCATGTTAATTCTTACAGCGTATATTTAGCATCATGACTTAGATCAGCCTTGCATGCAGCACACAGACATCTCTGGAGCCACAGGTTTTTTAAGTGGCTCTTTTCTCTCTCTTCCTGACGACAGAATGCGGGCGCACTGTGGCCCTGAATGTTGATGGCCTGCGGCAGAAGAATGGCTGCCCTCATTTCCTTTCATTCAGCCTACTTTCACTCATTACTGGCCTCATTTGCTTTATTCTTAGGATCTGATATTTTTGTTAGGCAAGCATGTTTTGAGTGCCTGGTATGTGATCAGTGTCTGGCCTAACAGAGACAAAAACAAGTATATTTGGGAAAAATAGAAACCTGTGTCGTTCACGTCAACTCTGTGCTCTTCCTCTGGAGAGCTTGTTTTTCATATATTGGGAGATGTTCCCATCTTGCATGGGATTAGGGCTTTGGAGTGGAAGGTGCAAGTTGCATCCATTTCATTTTTGTGCCAGTTGAAAAGATATTTATTGCATTGGCTGCTCAAAGCAGGTAAAGGGTAGAGCTGGTATCAAAGGTTCATATTTGGAAGGAAGTTGGAATAAAGCCCCACCTGCCCAGTGACCCTAGGAACAGGAAGAAAGTAGACTTCAAGAATGTATCCGTATTCTAATTATGAAGTGACATTTTAGGCGCAGCATGTTCTCATAATCTTCGTGATTATAGTTCTTCTGTGCCAGTATTTTATGACTGAGTCTTAAGGAAGTGAGGTTAGACGTGAGGCCTCTAGGACCGACCTAAAAACTTGTGTTTTGTCATGACAAACTCAGGTGTGCATGGCTTGGTGTTTTGTGGAGCACAGCCACTAAAAGATTTTTCCCCTAGCAAAATAACGGGCCAGTACCTAACCCAGGGAAGCAACTCCGTACTGCATCTTAATGCGAAAGGAACAAAAAGTGATTGTAAATACCGGCAGTGAAATAGACATATCTGAGTATTATGAGGCAAGTTCAGCCTTTTATATAAGAACCGTTCTGTTGGCATTAAATCATCTTTAATATAATTTATTGAAAGAGAAAAGTAACTTAGCTAGTATATAGAATTCTGGGCTGTTGTAAACATCACCATCATTGCAAAGAGTTTTCCCAGGCAGTACCATTAATAGTCAGTGGTTAAAAATAACTGATGAACAATAAACAAACACAAACTAACTCATGAAATGGGAGAAGGACGTGGCAATCCACTCCCGAAGCAATCCTGAAACAATCAGCCATAGAAAACCCTGTGAGGGTCGCTGTGAGTTGGACACGACTTGATAGCACCTAACAACAACAACAACAGCAACTCATGAAAGCTGTCATGATGAAGTAGAATTTTTTGTTTTACTGTATTAATTTACAAAAGAGCTGTGGGACCTTGAACACAAACTCTCAGAATTGTCTTTAAAACGAAGAAGACATTTGCTGTGTATTATTTCCACTTAACCAGTAAAAATCAGCTCTGAATAGATAAATTATAAATAAGATGATCTCTAATATCAGGAAAAAAAGGTCTTTTGAGGGGACCACGATAACATGTTTGTCTGTTGTTCCTGCTATTTTCATGTGAAATACATTTTTCCAAAAAGTATGGATTTTTTTATAACGAAAAGTTATATATACACATGGCCAAAAATTCAAACAGTTCATCAAAAGTACAATAAGGAACGTCCTCACAGACCACGTGCTGTTCTGAACTGTGCTTATTTCCGTACATTGGTGCTCTTTCCTCAGATGCCCACTGAGACCTTCCTTAGCTGTTTTTAGTGGCACGTAGTTTCCTTGGTATTCCATTCTTTACAGATGGAAAATGCTACACATGTAAACACATGTATCTTAATTAACTGGATCTTGTATTGTTGGTTAACTTGTCTCTAGGTTTTGGGCGTTTTTTATGTGTGATTTTATTATATTGGTCCTTCAACTGGTTTTCATTTCTTTAACTTTGTTTAAATTTGGGCATTTTTTTTCATTCCTTCATTGGCCATGAAAACATTTTCTTCTGTGAACTGTTGAAAAGTTTTTTTTTTAAATTGCTATGACAATAACCTTTCACTGAGTGTCTGTCTTGGTCCAGGCACTATGCTAAAAATCCGAAATACAAGCTCTCGTGCAATCCTCCCAGCCCTGAAATTCACGATTGTTATTTCTATAGTACATAGGAGAAGACTGAGGCCCAGGGAGGCTAAGTAAACTTGTCCAAAGACGCAGGCTTCTGAGGGGGCAGAACCTGTCCTTAATCCCAGGAATGTCTCTTTCTTTCCCCCAGAAGAAATTCTTCATGAAAGCTTCTTTCAGAGCAGATTGTAGACATGTATTAGAATCAAGAAAAACACAACACACACAGAAATGCTCTGCAATCATAAAGTGCTTTGTGAATGTCAAGGATAGCAGGGCAGGAGAGGCTGGTGGAGCTCCCCTAGGTCATAACTAGAGTCTGGGGAAAGGTAGAGAATCCTAAGCTTTCTGGTGTCAGTAGGCTCTTATAAATTATTGACCCCAAAAAGAAGAGAAGTCTTCTAGAGTGTGTTACATGGAAAGTACCGTACATTCTCCTGAATATGGGAAAAGGAAGATACTCGCTCTACCGACTGGCCAAACAGATGATTGTTGTTGTTAGGTGCTGTCGAGTCGGTGTCCGACCCATAGCGACCCTACATACAACAGGCGAAACACTATTGCCAGTGCTTCTCTGCTGTTCATAGGGTTTTCGATGGCGGATTGATTTTGGGGAGTGGGTTGCCGGGTCCTTCTCCCAAACAGATGATACGATCATTTAAATGAACAATAATAGTCCATCTTTGTTTTATTATTTTTTTATTTTATGATTGCTTGGTTAATGCTGTTATTTAAATGTCTCTGATAAAACTTGTACAGAGCCGAGTGTGCTGGCTCACGTCTGTCATCTCAGCCACTTGGAGGCCCAGGCAGGAGGGTCACAGGTCCAAGGGCAGAGACAGCCTGCATAACTCAGTGAGAACTTGTCTCAAGATAAAAAATAAAAAACTGGGGTGCAGCCCAGTGGTAGAGTATTTGCAAAGTATGTGCAAGACCCTGGGTTCAACCCCCAAGTACCCCCGCTTCCCCCAAATTGTACAGGTGTTATTGCTTTGGATATTTACTGATTTAGAAGGGGTTTTAGCAAGGAACCTCTTCCAGTCGCATCACTGTACCGTTTGCTTATTACGATGAACAATAACGCCTGAGTTTTTCTGTTCTCTTTGTCACCTCTCCACCCCTCCTTCCCTTTTCTTATAGGCTGCAGATGCTAATTCTAAATCCAACCGTATTCGCCAGCTGGATGACTTTTTGGAAGATACTGCTCAGGAGCTCTGGACAATGACTCATGCTAAGCTCTTGGGATCAGAAACCTTAGCCACCTGGGAGGACGGCAAGGACAGCCTCGACCTGGAGACCATGATGCTCCGAATGGAGGAAATGGAAGTAAGGTCTGGGGCCGCTGGTCCAGTTTGCTGCCAAGGGAGTTCACTTCTGTGCTCCGTTGCCAGCTAAGTGTATGACCTGGTACGGTAGGGTTTTGCGTAGGGTTTTTAAGGATAGAGTGAGGTATAAATTATTCAGCGTACTGTTAGACACATTACCTAGTAAGCGGTCCTTGTTATCCTCCTGATACCAGTGCTTTGTAATTCTGAAAACACCGGGGTGAGGACCTGGTCCCACAATCGTAACCATAGGCTTTTTTAAATCCATCACCCTGTAACTGCTATTTAGTTGCCTCTTCTACACTACTGGAGTATGATCCTAACAAATCACAGATAATTTTGACTTCTTCAGTTTTCATAACACTACTTTTAGAATGCTTTTCTCATAAAATTTTAGACCTCAGACATCATCCATCCCAACCCCTGGATTATTGAAAGCAAGAAATTAAGACCTGGTGAGGGAGGAATTGATGTGGCCAAGGTCACAAAAGAAATTACTGGGAGGGCTAAGGTAAGAATCCAGGTCTCCTGATACTAAGTTCACATTTTTAAAAAATTGTACCACGATTAAATCTATTTTTTCTTTGTTGCTAAAAAGAAACACCACAGGGAAAACAACTTTTTGTTGGCTTTTGAAAATTTAAAAATAGGCAGTTTGTCCTGGTCTTATGCTGATTTCCCTTTCTTGGGGATAACTATCCAGAGCCAAGTTGTCCCAAAGAATAGCCACTAGCTACATGTGCCTATTGAAATGCAGACTAATTAAAATGAAAACATACTTCAAATAGTTGATAATTGGCAGCTCCTCTATTAGGGCGGATAAAGAATGTTTCTTGCGTCACAGCAAGTTCTAGTAGACAGATCTGGTCGAGGTTGTAGTCGTGTTAATTACATTGTTTTATTTTATACTTCACCTCACAAACTAATCACTTCCTGCCTTGGCAGGTTCCCATTCCTGGCAATGTTTCTGTGTTAACCCTATCTGCTGATCTCCTTCCATTCTTACTAGTTCTGGTTTATAATGCAACTCATTTTTTCTCATAAATTAAACTTTCTTTTTTAAAGAAATACCAGGAGACAGTTCGCCAAAGATATAATAAAATTGTATATGCTGATCCTCATTTATGGATGCAGGAAGAAAGAAATGGTAGGTGTTTCCCCCACTTTTTTCCCCAACATTTTATTCCAAAAAATTTCAAACATACTGAAAAGTTGAGAAAAACTGTACAGTGAATACCGTGATGCACCCACCTTCTAGATTGTACAATTTATACTTTGCTGTGTCTGTTTTATCACATTTCTTTATTCCTCTATCCATCAGCCCATTTAATCTTTGCATTTCAAATGCATTTTATGTGCATAGTTCCAAGTAAGTCGCTAGATATTAGAATGCTTTACCCCTAGCTATGCAGCATGCGTATCATATTTATTTATGGTCCTTGTTTTCCTTCTGAGATAAAGTTTACGTATAATGAGATGCACAGATCTTAACTGTGTCATTAGACGGGCTTTGACAATGTACTCGTTTGTTACTAATGCCTATCAAGACTTAACACGCATCACCACCCCAGAAGGCTCCCTGCTGCCTTCCTAGGCCGTCCCCTACCCGCTGTGCTGTTGGAACCGGTGCTGATTACTCTAGAGTTTTACATACGTGTGATCATGTGGTATGTACTCCTGTATAGACTTTTCAGTCGGTGTGGCGCTTTGTGGATTTGTCTGTGTTGTTTATTTCCTGTTGCTGCTGTAACAAAGAGTGACGTATACCACAGATGTATTCTTTTGCCGTTCTGGAGATCGGCAGGCTCCAGTGAGGCTTGTAAAGGCCGAGATGGAGGTGCTGCGGGGGTGCTTCCTCCTGGAGGCTCCCGTGGAGTCTCTTAGATTCCGTGCGGCTTCTGAGGCGGCTGGCGGTCCTGGCCTGTGGCCTTATCACTGCCGCCTCTGCTTGCAGTGTCTCACTGCCTTTCCTCTGCAGTGGGCTTGTCCTTGTCCAGCCATTTTAAGGACACTCGGGGTCACACTTAGGACCCCCAAATAACGCAGGCTACGCTCTCTATCTCAGGAGTCATAGTCCCTTTTCCAGCAGAAGTAACGTTCCCAGGCCCCAAGGGTTAGGATGTTGGTGCTGCGGGGGAAGAGGCATCATGCTGCTGCCAGGTATCCGTGGCTCACTTCGGTGTTTGTCGAGTCATGTCCCGTGGTCTGCACATGCCACATCTGTTTATCTGTTTGTCTGTGGAGCTGCATTTGATTGCTTCTAGTTTGGGGCTTTTAGGAAGAAATCTGCTGTGAATATATCCATATAGAGTCTCTGTGTGGACCCTCAGTTTTTACTTCTCTTGGATAAATACGGAAGAGTAGACTCACCAGACCATAGGGTAGCTGTATTTAACTCCATAAGAAACTGCCCGGCCTGTCCCCACAGAGGGCGTGCCATCTTCTACACCCATCCACACTCTCACTCATGTTGGGCTCCCATTTGCTCCATGGCCTTGGCAGCATTTGGTGTTGTGAGACTTCTTAACTATAACCATTCTGGTAAGGGTGTAGTGGCATCTCAGTGTGCTTTCATTTCATTTTCTTCATAAATAATGATATTATGAAGGTGTTTTCAGTGATTATTAGCCGTTTGTATATCATCTTTTCTGAAGCATCCAAAATCATTTAGTCCGGTTTTTAAAAACTGGGTTGCCTTTTCATTTTCAAATTGCACACATTTTTTATGTGTTGAATATATATTCTTGTCAAATATATGGTTTTGGTTTTTGGTTTTTGGTTTCGTTTTTCATGTGCAGAGGTTGGGGCCCACAGCCTTGTACACACTGTGCAGGCGCTCTACCAGCGAGCCACATCCTCAGCCCCGGTTTTTATTTTATTTTAAGTAATCGCTCTAGAGAGATATAATTCACATGCCATGAAATGCACTCTTTTTAAAGTGTACGTAGTTCATTAGTTTTGAATATATTCATATAATCATGCAACCATCACTGCTTTCTTAGTTCCAGAACATTCTCATCACCCCAAAAGAAACCCTGTGTGCATTAGCTGTCACTGCCATTCTCCTTTCCTCTCTCCCAGAAGTCGCTAATCTACTCAGATAGATGTTTTTTTCCCCATCTGTGACTTACCTGCTTATTTTTGCAGAGGTGTTAAATTTTTAATTTTGATTAGGTCTAACATCAATCTTTTCTTACGTGGGTTTTGTTTGTTTTTTTGTGGTCTGAGGAACCTTTTCCTACTCTCAAAATGAGACAATATCTCTCTTTTCTTCTAGAAGCTGATGGTTATAACTTTTATGTTTAGGGTCTGATCCTTCTTGGTTTGAGGAAGAGATTGAGACTTTTTTTTTTCCTGCTGATGGATATCCACTTATTCCAGCACCATATGTTGAAAAGGTTTTTGCTTTTCTCTCCACTTTTCAAAATTCATACACACACATTTTGGCTGCAATTGCTAGGCTACTGTCACAATTTTGGCTGGGAAGTGTTAATCAAATTCTCCTTGACTCATGCTTGCCAGTTACTGCCTTCTCAATGAAAAGAGGAGAATGAAATGGGGTAACAAAGCATTACCTCTAAAAGAAGTTAAGTACTCTGCCTGCTACACTTATTAAGAGGCTTAGAAGAAATTGGGGTAGAGAAGTTCACAACAGTGTACGTCACATGTAATTATTTTTAAAAATTAGTATTTAGAGTATCACTTTGGAGAAAGTAATCTCTATGTCAAGTTTTGACAGAAAGATGAGGCATCTAAATAAAATACTAACGTGTTTTTGTTACGATTCCTATAGTTTTCCAGCACTGTTGGTGTTCTGTGTTTCTCTTGACGCAGCTCCCTCTTCCATTTCTGTCCCTTATAATAAGCAAATGGTGTTTTGAGGCCCCGTTCACGTGATCCTACTTGTGCAGTGCCTTTCCTCACAAAGGCTGTGCATCCCTAAGCCAAATATCTGAAATCCAAATGCTTTGAAAGTTGTAAAGTTTTGGACGCTTAACCAGTAACACTTACGCAAATATTCCAAAATCTGAAAAACTCCATGAAATCTGAAATACTTCTGATTGCAAGCATTTAGGATAAGGGACCCTCAGCCTGTATTTCTGTGCAGAATCTTGCTTCCTCTTTCATTCCTTGCCCGTGAAATCCCCTAGCACTTTCTGGTATTGTATAGCTGTGTATGAAGGTGTCTTCTCCCTCCCAACTAAGATAGGTATCTTTGAGGCCAAGAGTTTGTGGTAGTCAGCTATGTCCGTCCGTTCCCCCCCCGCCCGTGCCTACCACAGGGCTGTCACAGCCAGGGCCCTTCTAATCCTTATTTAGTCAATCAGTGGGTATTTTAGCATCCTTGCAGATGGAAGCAGAGGAAAAGGGAACTTGAAGCACAGTTTGTTTCCACAAAGTTAGGTTGCATCGTGTAGAAGACAGTCTTAGGGTAGGCATAGTGTTCTCCTTTCTCAAGGATGATTTAAATTATTAGCCGCTACCTAGGACTCAGGTGTGCTTTTAGAAGGAGCTCTTTAGAACACTAAGGACTGAAAAGAGTTTTTGGACATTTGTAATTCTAGAAGCATGAAGCCAATAGTAAGACTCCTGTTTCCATTTATTCTGTTTGTTGGCTCAGTTGCATCACAAAACCAGATTTAAAGTGGTTTTTGGCTTGTGCAGTGTCTGATCCATATGTCTTGCTTGTCTGTGAACAATTGGAAATTGATTGTACTCTCAGTGATGTTTTTGCTAAAGCTGACTTAGGCAGTCCTTCTGACAGCAGGAAATCGTAAAAATATAAATGTGAGCCCGAGACAGGTATGTGCCATGAAGATGTTCCCTACCTAAGAGGACAGATTTCCTTCCTACACTTGAAATGCATTTAAAATTAGAAATAATCTAAAACTCAGAAGAGCTGTCAAGCCTGCAAGTTGTAGTTAGTAAATTAATGTTTTGACTATCCTTATGCAGATTCTTTTCCAGCAATGCCCAGAGACAAATTAAATCAGCTAATCAAGTGTTGAGATGTGAGTGGCTTTTCCTTTTTTCAACATTCAAAGCATTTAAAAGTTAAAAAACAAGCTTAAGTGTCTCTGACTCCTTGAACGGATGACTGGGTCCTAACAGACCACTCACCAGGGGCCTTGCATGACCTGGGCAGGGAGTCTTTTCCTGTTTCTCCAGATGGATGCTTCATTGCTTTGCTCCTTTTGACTTTTAAATTAACCTGTGCCCTTAAAGTGGTTTTTTCCTTCGTACCACCCGCTGTGCAGCTTGTGGCTTGAGAGATGTCCGTGTGACTTTTTCACAGGTTCTGGGCCACTAGGACAGCTCTAAGACGGATGTCAGCTTTTCTTTACACGCAGTCATTTTACGCTTGTCCTTCTTTAGAGCAGAAGCCGCCTGCAGTAGGTGAAGGGCCTCCGCCCCCTCACCCCATCAGCATCACAAAGACAGCGGCTCCCCAGGACCTGGCCACAGGGAACATCTTGTTAGAAGGGCCCCGCAATGGCAAGTAAGTGGCAAGGGTGCCTTGGATGCAGCTAATTCTTTGTTCTTGGGTTTTCACAAGATAGGAGTGCTGAGTGAGATCTCGCAGACTCCTAGATGGCCTGGTAAACCCACGCAGTGACGCGGTCGGGGGTGTCCTTCAGCATCCACAGCAGCCTGCTGGTTTTCCTGCAGAAGGCGGTCCTGGGGGGCAGGGGGTCACGTAGCTCGAGCTGGCACTCCCTGCGGTTTTCGCCCTCGAGTTCCTCTAGGAGCGGTGGTGCCCCTGGCATCCAGGGCTGGCTCCGTGGAAGCAGGCAGTGAAACAGGAACCGGATGTTGAGTTTTGCCTGGTGTGGGGAGGAGGAGCCCAGGCCAGCCTTTGGTCGCCAGGCCGTCAGGGTGTGTGGACAGCTCACCTGGCTTCCTGCGGATCTTGAATGCCTCCCGTCTCTGTGTGTTCCCAGTTCCCTGGATGAAAGTGTGGGAACGGAGGAGAGATCTGAGAAAAGACAGGCTCCTCTTCCCCCGTGCGCAGAGGGTCCCCAGCAGAGAGAAGGCCGAGCTCCCCTCTTTGTCCCTCCTGGCATGCGGCGCAGCATTGGCGACTACTGCAGCCGTTTCGAGCAGTTCCTCCGCACCGTATCCCATGAGGCCGTGGGCGCCTTCAACCCGTGGCTGATAGCCGAAAGGTTAGTGAAACATGTGCGTCTCCACGCGGGAACCTAGCGCCAAGCTCTAGACTTGCAAGAAAGCTGGAGCAAGGACTGGTCACGCTCTGGTTCCCTGTGTGCGGCCTGGAGTTCCGGAGCTGCTGTCAGGCTGATGGGGAGGCTGTCTCTGTTCACTGCCTCTCTTCCCGTGGGAGAGGCCGTAAGGCAGCACGGGCTGTGCCACCAGGCAGCTGCAGGAGCCTTGCCGCCTCCTGTCCTCAGGCAGCTCCGACTGCCACGAGGTAGTGCAGGCCGAGGGCCTGGGAACTGCAAGACCAGGGGTCTGGTGAGTGTCTCTTTCCCGACTGGCTGCTGGCCACCTTCTCGCAGTGTCCTCTCATGGCAGGAGTCTCTCCCTCCTCCGGTAGGGACACCAAGCCCATGAGGAGGCTCCATGCTGAATGGCCTCATCTACGCCCCCTCACCTTCCGGAGGCCTGTGCTGCTGCATTGGGAGTCTGGGCTACAGCATAGGAATTCCGGGGTGGGGCTGTGAACATTCAGCCCTGAGTAACAGAGCTGCAGTATTCAGGAGTCCAGTCAGGGGCATCCTCTTGCTATTAGCAGGGGTGCTGCCCCACTCACAGGGTACTGCTGGGCAGGAGACGATCAAGCTTCCATGGACGCTTCGTGGTTGGGACTCACTGACCTCACACAAGCCTCTGACTTGGCAGCGTCGCCGTTCACCCCTCTCCTTCCCTGAGTCACCTCCCCTGGGAAAGGTGGTTTTATAGAGTCGTAAAGCAGGATCCTGCAGCTACTGAAGCTGCAGGAACGAACAGCTCTCTTTTATGTATGCAATGCTTAATTAAAAGATGTGTGCAATCCATTCTTAAAGAGGGCCCGCATTTAAATTCCTCATAGGCATCACTTTATTAAAAACAAGCAACATATTTTTCATGTTTGAGCTACATGGTATGCTCAGATGACATTTCTTTCTTAAACGAGTTTTAAACATGTTTCAGCAGTTAATGCTTGCTTCGTTTTTATTTGCCTGCTCTTTAAAGTATTTAACTTTCTACACACACTAACCAGCAATCTTTGGGTATAGTTTCCTGATGAGCAAAAACATCAGTTAATCCCTATTTATCAGTCCCACCCCTACTTTTTCTCCTGAGGCCCCTAGAAATCCCTTTTCTCACATCCAGGCCTGGCTGCTCTCCAGCTGTGTGGCGTGGCTCTCGTCCTGGGGCTTCATTGCCATCCACAGGGCTGGGTCACCTCCTTCCCGTGTCAGCACCCTCACTCTGTAGTGCCCTTGTCTTCCTCTTTCTTGGTTTGCTCTTGTTTTGAGGGTGCTTGTCTTCCTCTGTATATTGGAAAAAGCTTGAGGCTTAGAAGTTTGAGAGTGTCTGCCTTTATACTAAAGTGATGATTTGGCTGAGTTTGAAAGCATGGGTTAATTCTCTCCAGAGAGTATACCTTCCTTCTCTCGTGAGGGTAGAAAGGGCTTGTCGCTTTGCGTGCAGGAGTGGGAGTGGAGACCTAGCAGCCTGACGGCTGACAGGCCTGCAGATTCTGTTGTTTTCTGCCCCACACCACACGCCGTCATGATTCCTGGTACTCTTGCCTTGTGAGCCTTTCTGGTGTCTTGTGGGGCACACAGCTTGCTTTTCTTGTCCACTTCCCACAGATTCTGGGCTTCCACCTTCTTCCTTACTACTCCTATACTGTTGAATCAGTCATGATTCTTCATTTGTTTTTTAATCTTCTGAAAGTTTTGGACATTTCTCATCTACTTTTGTCTTTTGTTCTCCTTCCTTGTAGACTTATGTATTTGTTTACCTAGTTCTTTAAGTTTTGACAGGATTTTGATCAGGCTAAGGGATAATCACTTATGTTTAAGCTCTCAGGTTATCCTGGGGTTTCAAGTCTTGCTTTAACATATAGAGCCCTTCAAAACATAAGAGACCCTTTGTTCTGGGTGAGACGCGTATTCGTCTTCATGTGCACTCTGAAGGATTTTCTTGGGGAAGAAAAGAAGCAAACTCAGCCTGTTTCCGTGTGTTCACACACAGTCCTATAGCATACTTACTCATTTCCCCATAACCTCCTGGATCAGTTAGGCCAACTGGCATATTGGGAAATCTAGAAGCAAGCCAAGGAAGATAATACTGTTCCTTGTATGTTTTTTCCACCTGGTGAGATGACACATTTTATGTGTAGTTGTATTGTAGGTGTAGGGAACAGTTCTTCTAGCCCGTAAGGAATGCTAGGCTAAAATGTGGAGGACAGAGCAATTAAAATATACTGAGATTTTCACAGGTGTTTCCCCTTGCTGTCCTTCAACCTCCAGTGACAGTGCATCTGGACATTGTAGCTTTGATTTTTATCTCTCCTGTTTTAACTTCTCACTTAAGCATTGTGGAGATGAAAATTATATTGATCAGTTCTGGAAAAAAGTATCCAAAGACAGTTGGCTTCCTCTAATAGCTTCTTGGTAGGGGAGAAGGTAGCTGAATTTTTTTTTCTGTCTTTTAGAGTCTCTATTCCTCCTCATGCCTGCAGCTGTACCACTGTGGTGTCCAATCCTGTCAGAGCTCAGAAGCTAAGCAATGTTGGGCCCAGTTAGTACTTGAATGGGAGACCGCATGGGAACACCACATACTATAGGCTTGGGAGAAGGACCTGGCAACCCAGTCCCCCAAACAATCAGCCATTGAAAACCTTATGAATAGCAGAGAAGGCCTGACAATAGTGCCAGGCATGGCATAGAGTCGGGTAGTGTTTCTTCTGTTGTATGTAGTGTTGTTATAAGTCAGAATTGACTCCACAGCACCTAACAACACCAACATTCCTCCTTAGCCCTGAAGAAAGGCACTGCTCCAGTGAGCAGAGTGGGCAAATGATGGAAACTGGATGCAAATAAAGAGATTGGTTCGCAACAGAAAGAGTTAAAGTGATAGCGCTTTTGACAAAAGCAGATTCTTTAAGGATTCCTGCTTTGAAAAAAATGAGATTTCTGGTTGAAAAGGACAGATGGAATATAGGTATTTATTTCTGTTCCCTAGATCCTTATCCCACTATATGTCATTAAAATATATACATATGTAATAAGGGATTTGAAACCATCAATGGCAGCAAATGAGAATATTAAGAGTTTGAAAGCCATAAAGCAGACAAATGACAGGTGACTTAGCAGACCAGAGGAAGCAGTGTACCCAATGAGAGTAAGGCAAGAACCAAGTTTATGTGTTTAGAAGAACCTCAGTAAGACCCAAGAACTAAAAGTACGTGATACTGTGTAGGCATGGTTACAGATGAGATGGAAAATATGAGACTTGGTTGAAATTCTCTTTCTTGAAAATGAGCCTATAGCCAAGAAGACCAAATGTTTGATGAGAGCCTCGAAAGACATGTGGGCTATAAACCGACAAAGAGAACTCTGTGGAAGCAGAGACAATACAGTGAACAGAATAAAACAAAAAACAAAACAAAACAAAAAAAACACAACAATCCAGGCATGGTGCATACCTGTAATCTCAGAGATTTGAGAGGCTGAGGCAAGAGGATCATGAGTTAAGACCAGAGGGGCAGCCTGCACAATTTAGTGGGACCTTGTTGCAAAATAAAAAAAAGAGGTTCAACTCAGTGGTGAAATGCTTGCCTAGTATTTATGAGGTTCAACCCCCAGTACTGAAAAAGAAAAAAGAAAAAGCCGGAATTAATTTTCTTGGAAAATGGTTATATCGTGAAACACGAACAGGATACTATAAAAAGGAGCTTCCAGAGAATAAAAAGGCTCTTAGAAAAGAAAAACATGACAGCTGAAATAAATTCACTGGAGGAATTCAAAGAAAAAAGTCACATCTCTCAGGCAGTAGAATAAGACAACAAGGAGCTAGATAGTAGGAAAGATGTCTAAAAATTGAGGATTTCTCTAAGGGACCCAGCCTCTGAATAATAGGAGTGCCAGAATATGAGACATTATCAAAGAAACACCAGAAGAAAATTTCCTGGAAGGATGTAGTTTTTCAGTAAGCACAGAAAGCAACCAGTCCTGACTGGAGTAGGGGACAGAGGGCTCCAGGAGGGGTGGTTTCCCAAGGGGAAGGGCACAGCGAGGAAGTCTGAGAAGAAGAAACCAGCTGCGGCACCAGCTGTATCAGAACGTTTTGGAAGGACTTGTGTGTTCTTCTCATGGCTCGGTAGTGCATCAGCGAGTGATAGGAACGTAGAGAGCAAAGCATCTGTAGGAACAAGGTAGTCACTGCTGCCTCTAGACATGGTGCACTTGGTAATTCGGACCCCCTTTCCCACTGAGGGTGACTGTTAGTAGAAAAGCTGAATAGAATGAAACAAACTCACTTCAGGAAGTGACCTAGGTAGCGGGGAGCGCCTGAGCAGGGTCCTGGAGAAGGCAGAGACACGGGGAGGTTCGCGCACGGTACGGTGCCGGAGGGAAGAGTGGCACCCTGAGGGCCTTGCCAGGGGAGAAGACAGAGCCAGAATCCTGGAGGTCCCCAGGTGAGGCGAGTGCCCTGGCCCCTTGTTCTCACTTTGTTGTTTTTACTGGTTTTTGAGATGCTGGAGGTTTTTGGGTGCTAGGCAGGCGTTCTACCACTGAACTGCAGCCCCAGCCCTGTCTGCACCTTCAGCTGGAATCCTGAAAGGCTGCACTCATGGTAAGCGAGGTCAGGCGCCTTCTCAGGGACCCCACTCAGCCTGGACTGAGGGACTCCAGATTGCTGCTGCCGCAGTCTCCAGGCATGGGTAAAAGTGAGGAAAATAACATCACCTTAGGACTTAGTTCATTTCTGCAGTTTTCACAAACTGTGGTACATGGTGCAGAATAAGCAGGTAGCAGGCAAAAGGATAAGAGTAGACCCGCAGCCGCTCTAAATATCGAAGCAGTTTCACAGAGAATAATAATATGTCTTATGGTTCCAAAAGAAAAGAAACGCCAATCCAGAGTTCTAAGTCCAGAAAAATCCATACCAGGAAGGAAGGGAAGGAGAGAGTTCCAAAGGAACAAAACCGAGGCATTACTTACCAGTAGCCCTTCACTATAGGAGATATTAAAGGGGCATTTCTCAGACAGAAGGGAAATAGTCACAGGTGGAAGACCGGAAATACAGAAAGGCATGAATTAAAAGCTAAACATATATGTAAATGAGTATTGACTTATAAAACAATAATGCTCATGTCCTGTGCGTATACAGATACACTGTTATGTTGTTAGGTGCCATCGAGTCGGTGTCTGACTCATAGCGACCCTATGCACAACAGGTGAAACACTACTGTCAGTGCCTCTCTGCTAGTATAGAGTCTCAATGGCTGATTGTTTTTTGAGAGAGGATCGCCAGGTCCTTCTCCCAAGCCTACAGCGCCTGGTGTTCCCAGGTGGTCTCCCGCCCAAGTACTAACCAGGCCCAACCTTGATTAGCTTCTGAGATCTGACCAGATAGGACACCACAGTGGTCCGGCTGCAGGCATACAGATACACACACACATTGAAAATACATAGTAACAATTGCACATAAGACATGTCAGGAAGTGGGTAAATGGAGTTAGTGTTCTAAGATTCTTGGATTATCTGGGAAGAAGGAAAGTCTATTAAGAATATTAAGAGTGCTTTTTGTAATTGTCACCCTTAGCAGTGCCCAGGTGGCAACGAAATAATCAAGGTGCAACTTAATAGAGAGAATAATAATAAAAAAAATAACATCTAAAAGTAGGCAAGAAGAGGGAACAAGTAGATATAGTATTAAAATAAAAATTCAAATATATGAAAATAATATTAAATGAAAAAAAAATCTTACATGCTGATTAAAAAACAAAAGCAAGCTGGCCCCATGGCGCATGTATGTAATCCCAGCGACTTGGGAGGTAGAGTCACGATAATCACTAGTTCAGGGCCAGAGGTGGCCTGTGCAATGTGGTGAAACCCTGCCTCAAAATAAAAAATTAGAGAAAGAGAGCTGGGGGTGCAGCTCCATGGTAGAGCATTTACTTTCCTAGCATGTGTGAGGGCTGGATTTGAGGTCCCTGTGCCGGGGCTGGGAAATGTAAGATGAGCCTGAAACACCACGTGGTGCCCGAGAGGAAGTGCTGGAAAGGACAAAGGGGACGTGTCGGGAGGACACAGCAGCCAGCTGGAATGGGCTCCTCCTGGCCAAGTCTGGGACCCTCTTAAGGATCAAAATAAGTGATAATAGTAACAGATTATAGAAGAATCAGTAAGTTCAGGTCAGTGTGGACTAAAAAGACTAACAAGCAAATCAGTGTAGCTGTGATCCTGGGTTGAAGCCTGGGCCGACGGTATTTGAAAGGTCAGCAACATTTGATTCATGTCTGTAGCTAAGATTGTTATTAGGTGCTGTGGAGTCGGGTCTGACTCACAGTGACTGTATGTACAACAGAACGAAACCCTCCCCGACACTGTGCCGCTATGTCAGCGCTTCTCTACTATTCATAGGGTTTCCAGTGGCTGATTGTTTTGCGGAGTGGGCTGCTAGGTCCTTCTACTAGATAAGATCAGGGAGTAGTTTTGTATCATGGTCAACGCTCTGAGTTTCACAGTTGCACCATGGTTGTCTAAGAGTCTGTGATTGTTTCTAGGAAATAACATCCAAGCACTTGAACCCTGTCAGGTCCTCAGCTGACTCTCACACACCCTCTCCTCTGAGGCACGCGGTCCCAGGTGCCACTGACCTGGGGCTGGGCTGCAGCGAGGCGGTTTCCCCTCCCCTCCGAGGAGCTCTGTCTTGTCTGCGTTACAGGCCTTGAAATGCCCTGGGGCCCTGGGCACCCCATCCTCAGCCAGGCCCCCACCTTGTTTTTCTCCTGCAGAGGTGTCCCGGCCCTCCCGGGCCTCCTGTGAGCGTTGGAGCTGACGCGTCAGGTTCCCAGCTGGGTGAGGGGTCAGCCCCGGGTGTGGCCGCCCGCGCCTTCAGCTGTGCGGTTTGTGTTGCAGCTTCGCAGAAGAGCTGGTGGACGAAGCCCTCGGGTCCGTGGCTGCGGAGGTGCAGGACGTGTGTGAAGACTACGCCGAGGCTGTGTTCACCTCCGAGTTCCTGGAGGCCGCGGCGTAGAGGCCTTGCGCGCTCGGAGGGGGCGGCACCACCCTGGCTCTCAGCTCCCAGGAAGCCCTGGGCCTCGGCTGCCCATCCAGGCCCAGGAGGCCCCGCCCACGAAAGGAGGGGTGTGACGGGGAGGGGCTCCTCTCGCACCGTCAGAGCAGCAGTTCCGGAAGTTCGTGATGGGCGGCGTCACCCTTGGCAGTGCCCAGGAGGCGCAGATGGACGATGACAATACAGTGTTCTCAGAACGAGCGGTCGCTTTCCTGTTGGCACGGTGTGTGCACTGTGCTCGTTCCTCTGGCTCGGCTTGGCGATCGAAACGTTCGAAAGGGAGCGGATCGAAGTGTTCCACGCAGGGGTCCAAAGTGCTGCAGGACCCCCAGGAGCGCCGGTGGCAGCGGGTGCGGTCACTGTGGTCCCAGACCTGGCTCCTCCCTTCTGTCAGGACGCCTGTCCCTGATGCGGAGCAGAGTCTGGCTGTGCCGCCAAGCCTGCTCGCCCCTGGCGCTTGCTGGAGGTGGGGGCGCCGTGCGCAGTGCCGAGCACACCCACGCCAAGGCTCCTGGGAGACCTCGCACTGTCAGCTCCTGGCGTCGTTGCTGCCCAGTGCTGACAGGCGTGAGAAGCCGTGTCTGAGTTCAGAGGAAGCGCGTGGGCTTCAGGAGAGGCCCAGGCCACGTCCCGCGCCTGGGAGGGGGAGGAGCCCAGGGCCCGGTCTCCACACTGTAGCAGAGGGAGCAGAGGAGACGTGGACACCCGGGTCTCCCGGGGGGAAGGAAGGAAGTGTCGGCGTTCTTAGGGACTGAATTGAGAAAAAGAAAAGAAATGCACAGGAAAACAAGGCGCCTGCCTGGGCCCAGCTTCCTCCACTCATCCCCCAGGCTTGTTTAGAGAACTGTGAAGAACCCTGAGCCTCGCCCCAGGGAGCAGTGGGAACCCTGGCATAACCTGCTCTCCCCTGGGATTGCTTGTCACGCGCAAGTGTATCAGGTGATCATGTGAGTCGCTTGATCACTTATCTGTGAAGAGTTGATTTTTGTTGAATGTTAATGTTTTCCCGTTTAATTTTATGTAACTTCAGAGTGTAAAGGGCATTAAGGAATCACATATTTAATCTGAAGAGTTAAAGGTGTGGCCACAGAGCCCCTGTCACTGGAGGTACAGAGTCACCGGTGAGGCAGCTTCTACTGTGCCGACCTAAAAAAATAAACACGTTTAAACACACGCACGTCTGTTTGAGATAATTTACATCTCCTCCTTTCCCACAAACTGAAATACGAGTTACCGAAAGCGCTGAGAACGCTTCGGCATCTGATAGGAGCACACTGGATTGTTTGCTGACTCAGCAAAAACCAAAAGCTAGGACACACACGGCACATCCCAGAGCACCGCCGCACTCGTGTGTTCAGTCCCCGTGTGGGGGACAGGGACCAC
The DNA here is from genome assembly GCA_007922755.1 of Pedetes capensis. Taxonomy (NCBI): domain Eukaryota; kingdom Metazoa; phylum Chordata; class Mammalia; order Rodentia; family Pedetidae; genus Pedetes; species Pedetes capensis. The sequence goes on from VMDO01002175.1 coordinate 100,779, forward strand.
CGCTGCCGCTGTTTTCTCGCTGTGGCCCGGAGGCCCAGGAGGGGCAGCGTGGGCTCTGGGCCTGAGTTCTGCGAGGCCGCAGCTGCGGATTTGCTCATTGCCGTGAACATTCGAAGTTTGGCGCCTTCCCCTGAGCGCCTTCCCCTGCCTCAGCCGGTCCAGGGCACTGTCCCCGAGTGCTCCCTTTGCTGAGCACATCGGGGGAGCCAGCCTGGCCCCCGCGAGTTCTGGCCCAGCCTCCATTCCTTGGGTCAGGGTCTTCCAGGCAGCTGCTCCTGTATCAGGAGCTGCCGTGCTAGATCCTGGGTGACTCCGCCTGCCCGTGTGTCCCACATCCACCCTTGAGCCCTGACCCTTAAACCTCAGCAGCACAGAACTCTGAAGACAGAACCAACCGCAGGAAGTAAAACCTTCGTTTGAGATGGAAGTTGACGCCGTCAATGCAAGTGTTCCCGTTCTTGGCCTGCAGCTTTTCCAGACCTCTGGAGTTTTTGCTTCCTGAACAGTGGCTGAGCAGGTGCGAATCCCCCAGGTCCCTGGGGTTTCCTCATGACCTCTTGTACGGTAGGGTTTTTGTGCAGCCCATGCTGGTGCTAACGTGTGTACGTGTGCCCTCGGCAGTCCTGCGGGGACCCTCGGTGTCACCGCGTGGTGAGACCGGCCTTCACCTGTTCACCCAGGGACTTCCTGACCGCCCTGTGCCTGCTGGTGGCCACAGGGCTTCACTGGAGCTCTTGCTGCGCCCTGGTGCCCTGCTCACCCTCTGCACCATCCAGCCAGAGGGAGGGAGGCCCTCGCTGTGTCCCCCATCGCCTTCCCTCCCTAACCCTAATCCCTGCCAGAGGGGAGGGGGCACGGCCCCCCTCAGCTCAGTGCACACCTGTTCACCTGCTTGCCCAGTCTGGCTGGCTCCCCAAGAGCAGGACCCCAGGCCACCATGCCGGTGCCCAGCACAGTCACTGAGCTCACGAAAGAAGGAGTCCAAGGTATAGCGGCCTGAGCACCTCCCAGTGCAGGCGGCAGAGGTCTCTTGGCACGTGTGGCTCTGATGAGCGGCCATCTGGGCAGGCACATCTCCTCCCCAGGGTTTCTGCTATCGGAACCCCACCCAGCACGGGGGATCAGCTGCCTTTCCGAGCAGGGCTGGCGGAGGGCCCTCTGTGGCTTGCTCAGGCCTCTGCTGTGCACTGGGCTGCGGGGGCCCTGCTCCCTCCCCTAGTGCGGCCCTTCTCCTCTGGCAGGGGTTAGGGTTAGGGTGGGAAGACGATGGGGGAGACAGCGAGGCCCTCACTCTGTCTGGTTGGATGGTGCAGAGGGTCAGGAGGGTGCCAGGGGGCAGGAAGGGCTCCGGGGAGGCCCTGTGGCCACCAGCAGGCACAGGCCGGTCAGGAAGTCCCTGTGTTGCGGGGTGCAGGTGAGGAGTACCTGGCTTTGCAGCTCGTAACACTGAGAAGTCCCTGCGACGCCTGTCGGGCGTCTACCTCGCCACAGCCTGGCCATCGCAGAGTCCCGCTGCGGGGCCCCTCTGCCAGTGGCTGGCTGTGTGTCATTGGCCTGGGTCATCCGCTGGCGTGGGAGCGACAGCCCTGCTCTCCTGCACCGACAGCGTGTGCATTAGCTGCCGAGACCCAGCAGTGGAGACTTGTGGGGCGGGGGGGCTGACACCTGAGGCACCATGCACTTCCTTTCAGGCCTCAGGGCCCCACAGGCCAGCTGGGGACCCAAGTGGACTCATCCCCCTCTCCCCCATCCACCCGTTCTGGCTTGGAGCCTAGCCTGCCCTCCCACGTGAGCTCTGCACCAAGACCCTTGTTCCTGGGCCCCGGGGACCCCCTTTGTTCACGCTAGTTCACACTGGGGCTGCCGCCAGGAGCCCACCCCGCCTGCCCAGGTGGCCCTTCTCCCCCAGGCCTTCCTGGAACCCCCCTAGCAGTCTGTGGTTTCCACAGCCTGGCGGCCCTCACTGACTTTGGTTGAACCAAGTTGCTTTTCCGGCTCAGCGCCCATCTGCCCGGCTGGACGTCCCCCTGTGGTCTGCGCTCTGCTGTGTCCATTCCCAGCCCTGAGCCCCTCTTCTCACCCCCTACCAGGTGCATCCAGATGGGCTGTGCCCAGTGCTGCTGCTGAGCAGTGAGGAGGAGGCCTCCGCCCGCCACCCCGCTCTGAGCCCGGCTCTCTCGGGGTCCACCTGTGGCTCTCTGCCTGACCCCCGGGCCTGGAGAAGGCCTCAGCATCCTGCTGCTGTCGTTCCTTACCTCGCTGCAGCTTTCTCCTGGGGGCCTGGCACCCTCAGGAAGCCCAGGCAGGTGGCCCGTGCCAGCTTCTTCCTTCTGGGGAGAAACACTCACTCCCCCAAGACCACCTGTGCCTCGGAGCCTCCAGGCCTCCTGCCCCCACCCCACTCCATTCCAGTGCCTCAGTGAAAATCCCCTGTGGACAACCTTCAAAGGTCCTTCCCTGAGTACCTGGCACCATGCCCCATGCAGCTGTGAGACACCCCAGAGCTTACTGTGGCCGCCCACTCCATGTCCTCTAAAAGCCCCGCCCTTTCATACCAGCCTCCGCTCCCCAGGCACTGCTGGCCCTTGGCTTTCTCTGCAGCCCCCCACCCCCTGCCTCAACCTGTACTCGCTCTTGGGGTCTCTTCTACCTTCTCGTGATCCTTGCCCGCTCCTGGCCCCACCCATCTCACCTCCCTTCCCACCCTAGTCCTGCTGTCTCCAACCCTCTCCTGCCCAGCCTTCCTCTGCCTGCATGCTCTTGGCGAGGTGGGCCTGAGCCTCCACATCTGGGGGCCGCAAGTCCCCACGGTGGCTGAGAAGCCACCATACCTTCCTGCTGGGCGCTAGAGTCTGTCCCTGTAACGTGTGGCATCGCGTTTGGGTGTGGGGTAACTCCAGGGAGCTTCTGACTCTGAAATCTACAACCCCAGGGGGAAGGGCATCCGGTCCTGGTCCCATGGGCTCTGCTGTTGGCCCAGGAAGGCCCAGCAGACACTGACTCCTCAGGGCGGAGCCCAAGCCAGACACCAGAACAGGTGCAACCACCATCTGCAGCCCGAGGGCCTCCCCGCAGAGCCCAGCTCCAGCACAGGCCTCCTTGACCATCACCGTCTCAGAGTTACCAGAGGCCAAGAAGTTAGGCAAACGCTTTGGATTTAGCAACACAGCCACCCAGCACTTCACAGTCCACGAACGCCTTTAAATGTACGCTCTTCTCTCTGTAGGTCCCTGTAAACCCTCTTGCTTTGGGTACCAGCAATAATTTGGCTGGTTAAGAATTTGAGACACCAAACGGAGCGCGGTGCGCATGCCTGTAATCCCAGTGGCTCCGGAGGCGGAGGCAGGAGGATCGCAAGTTCGAGACCAGAGGCAGTCTTAGTTAAGTTAGTCTTAGACCCTGTCTCAAAAAGTAAGAAAATGGGCTGAGGGTGCAGCTCAGTGGTCCAGCACTTGCAAAGCATGCAAGCGTGAGGTCCTGGGTTCAACCCCCAGTACCACTAAATAAATAAATAAATAAATAAATAAATAAATAAATAAATAGAGAATTTGAGCCACCAAGGCTGGGACCTGATGGCACACATCTCTAAACCCAACTCTTCCGAGGCTGAGGCAGAATTGCTAGTTAGAGGCCATAGCGAGATCCTGTCCAAAAAAAAAAAATTGAGCCACAAGGGTAAAATCCTGTGTATCATGTCTCAGTTTCATAAGTTGTGAAATGGGGATAAAAATTGTACCCACCCAGAACTATTGTGAAGACTGAAGTATACTACGGGCTGTGAGAACACTTAGAATAGCACCTGGCAGACAGTTGTTGTTGTTGTTAGGTGCCGTCGAGTTGGTATCCCACTCAGAGTGGCGACCCTACATATAACAGGCGAAACACTATTGTCAGTGCTTCTCTGCTGCTCATAGGGTTTTCAATGGCGGACTGATTTTTGGGAGTGGGTTGCCGGGTCCGTCTCCCAAGCCTACAGCACCTGGTGTTCCCAGGCGGTCTCCCATCCAAGTACTAACCAGGCCCGACCCTGCTTAGCTTCCGAGATCTGATGGAATCGGATGCCACAGGGCTACGGCTGCAGGCCTGGCAGACAGTAGCGCTCAATAATTGTAATTAGTAAGTTCATCACAGAGAGCCAAGTTCAGAGCGAGCATCCGGCTGCCCTGAGCGCTTGGCCCTGCCCGGCTGCCCCGCCCTTCCTCCAGTCTTTCCTGCCCTCCATACTGTCTGTCCTTGCTGTGCCATCCACAGGGCCCAGGCAGGCCCTCCCAGCTTTGCCTCTGGCTTCCCGGGTGGCACAGCTTCTCCTGCTGTGAACTGCCCGGGCCGCCTCAGGTCCACATCCTGATCCAGGGCTCCCGGGGCTGCCGGAACTTTCCGAGCTGGGTCTCATCCTACAGGGCAGACTCAGGTAAAGCTCATGCCCCAGGTGACAGAGGTGGAAATTGAAGCTTGTGGAAATGGAGGGGCCGGCTTGCAGTCATACGGACAGAGTGACAAAACCCGCTGTCCATCTGCATCTTTCCACTCCAGGTCTGGTGTCCTTTTGCCGTGTCACAACTATGTCTTTTCCTCAAGATAACCTTAGATGACCTGAAAGACCTTAGTGGCTGTCAAATGCAAGGGCCAGTCCTTTTTCTTTTTCCTGTTTTCTTTTCTTCCTTCCTTCCTCTCTCTCTCTCTTTCTTTCTCTCCCTTTCTTTCTTCCTTCCTTCCTTCCTTCCTTCCTTTCTTTGTTTCTTTGTTTCTTTCTTTCTTTTTGAGACAGTGTCTCTCTGCGTATCCAGAGCTGGCCTAGAACTTGGGAAGAGGCCCAGGCTGGCCTTGAATTCATGCTCCCACTGCCTCAGCCTCCCAAGTGCAGGGATGACACGCCTGGGCCACCACGTCCTATTTGTGATTTCCATTTTTAAAGGCAGGAAATGTTTATGGTGGCCCAGCTGTGTTCTGGGCACGCAGAGACCCCTGAGGTGTACAGTCTCCATTCCTGACACCGTCCAGCACAAGGACCAGGTCAGAGCTGAGCTGCTGCCTCAGTTCCCATCTGCTCCTCCTAACCCACCTCCTGTCCCCTTACCCCCTACCCTTCTGCTGGGCTGGGCCCTGCCCAAAGCCCGCCCCAGAGTATCCACAGTCACTCCAGCACCTGGCTGTGTGCACCACAGCCTTTATTTCCATCAGCTCACTTGAGTCTCACACTGACAATGAAATAGATTATGAGCCCATTTTACAGATGGAGCTGAAGCCAAGTGAGGCAGATATTTTCCAGCTACAATGCGGTTGTCACTGGCTCTGCCTACAAACACCATGCACTCCTCAGCGCACTGCAGCATCCTCTCCTGGGCCCTGGCATCCTTTGGGCTGCTGGCCTGGCCCCTCCCTCCAGGGCTTCCTGCCAGGCGGCTAGCACTGGGCTGCAGCTGCTCCTCTTGGCCTGGCCCGGCTGCACCCGCCAGGCTGCCGCAGTGGCCCGGCTGCTGGCCTGGCTCCCTCTGTACACTGCATCTCTGCCTGCCTCAGAGACTGTTCTCCGGAGCCGCAGCCTGGCATTTCCCTGTTAGCAGCCACAGGGTTAGGGGCTCCTCATTCCCTGGAGGCCACCAAAGGTCTATATTACGGCTCCGCCTCCGCTTGGCCCACTGGAGTCAAAGCCCATCTCCTTTCATCCCCTCTGGCCCGGGTGGTCAGCCCAGAATCACATGACCTCCCTGGAACAGAAGAAGGCTCAGCATCATCTCAATGACAGGGGCCACCCACGGGCGACAGCTCCCCTCTCAAGCCCCATTACATGACCCAGAGGGCTTGACGCCAGACAGCTGGAAACTGCCAGCACATGCACAAAAGTAGCAGGCCTCGCTGGGATGTGACCTGGCGCTGGCGTGTGCGGCTAGCATGCACCAGGCCGGGGCTCAATCCCTAGCGCCAATGGAAAATCGAAAAGGCGGTCCATCTTCTCAGACAAGGTGGTAGGATGAGCTTTGTTTTGTGTTGAGGACCACTACACACTATGGAAATGTAAGTTGTTGTTGTCAGGTGCCGTGGAGTTGTGTCCGACTCATAGCGACCCTCCTAGGGTTTTCAGTGGCTGATTCGAGATTGCCTCAGGAGTGGGTTGCCACGTCCTTCTCCCATTTTTGCGGTGCTGGGAATGGAATTTGGGACCTCAGAGACTGCAGAACAGCGCTCTACCCACTGAGCTAAATCCCAGCCCATGGAAAGGTAAAGTCAGGCAGAATGAAAACGGAGCTGAAGCAGAGAGAAAGCAGTGTGCCGTGGTGTACATCGGAAGGAGGGATCCATTTTTCCTGAGTGAGGATGGCAGTTTGGGTGGGCTTCCTGGAGGAAGCAGCGTTTGAATTAAACCTTGAAAGACAGTGAAGACTCTAGTAGAGAAAGGAGGGAAGGGTCCTTCTGAGAGAGGGCACAGCACAGATGAAGCCTGAAGGGCTGAGTGTGGACTGGGTGTGGGTACAGCGTGATTAGACAGGATGGGCGCTGGCGGGGTCCAGCCGGAGCTGAGTTGCTCCAGGTCGTCTCAGGCCAGTGTGGGAGAAGGGGCCTCGTTTGTAGGCAGAGCGAAGCTGTGTGCGCTCGCTCTCGGGGCAGTGGGAGTGGTTCCAGTATTGCTCAGTATTCCTCCTGGTGAGGACTTTTGTCCAGCTTCGAGAAGATGCCCTTGACCCGGACTCAGCAGCCCCCATCCTAGCGTCCCTCCTTGCCCTCAACAGCATGATTCGCACCCGGCACCAGAATTACCGGGGCTCCGGCTTTCCAACCTTCGTTCTGTTTCTAACAGAGGTGTCTGCTGGGCGCCGGAGCCCTTGCCAAGCACTCCATCTGTGTGAATCAAGCCCTCTTCCCTTTTTATTTTATTTATTTATTTATTTATTTTTGCGGTCCTGGGGGTTGAACCCAGGGCCTTGAGCCTGCATGCTCTGCAAGTGCTGGACCACTGAGCTGCACCCCCAGCCCAGTTTTTTTACTTTTTGAGACAAAGTCTCGCTAAGTTACACAGACTGCCTCTGGTCTCGAACTTGCGATCCTCCCGCCTCCGCCTCCCAAGCTGCTGGGATGACAGGCGTGCGCCACTGCGCCTGGCAATCAAGCCCTCTTCTGAAATCTAATCGGAACAAACTCCAGCCTCACAATCCAGGTGGGCAGAGTCGCAGGCTGTCTTGGTGACCGAGAAGCGGAATCCCGCCCAGGTCTGAATGGAGAGCCGTGGGAATCTGGGAAATGTGCGCCACGGGGCCCCAGACTGAAGCCTGAGCCCCAGGCAGGCTTGGCCTCCGCCTCTGCCGCACTCAGCATGGGCTGTGGGTCCATTCCGTGCGACTGGGCAGACTTGCTGTCCTCAGAGACCCTCAGAAACAGCTCCAGCGAGGCCAGCGGCCTGCGTCATCGCGGCGGGGGCTCCCAGCCAGCATTTACTTCAGTGTCAGACAGAAATCCCAGGTATGTGCTCAGCGGACGTGGGGCTGACGGGCAGCCAGGTCCTGCGCAGGACCCAGCGGGGCTGGGGATCTGGGCTCTTACTGTCTGTGTGGTGGATCCTTGCCCCGCTCCGGGGTCAGGGCCGACACCCACAGGAAGAGGGCAGCTGTGCCTCAGGCCTGCTGTGTGTGTGGCTGGCAGCCCGGGCAGGGGGGACAGGGACCCTGGCTTTGCTCCAAGTTGACAGCTTTACACGCAAGCCTCAGATTCCCCACGCTGACCCGGGGGCCCTGTTTCCCATATGAACGCAGGGGTCAACAGGAATGGGATTTATTGCCATTTCAAAGGGCCAACAACCTCGTCAAAGCTATGGAGCCTTTTCTCAGAAAAAACACACAGAGCCAGGCGCGGTGGCACACGCCTGCCATCCTAGCAACCCCGGAGGCAGAGGCAGGAGGATCGCAAGTTCGAGACCAGAGGCAGTCTGCGTAACTTAGCGAGACCCTGTCTCAAAAAGAAGAAAAAAAAGGGCTGGGGGCACAGCTCAGTGGTCCAGCACTTGTACAGCACGCAGGCGCGAGGCCCTGGGTTCAACCTCCAATACCGCAAAAAAAAAAAAAAAAAAAAAAAAAAAAAAAAAAAGAAAGAAAGAAAGAAAGAAAGAAAGAACACACAGATACATGTGCACACACCACACACACATGCAGTGTAACGCAGGTGCACAGCATCACATAAACACAGCACACACACACACCTGTGCCTATCTGCACCTGCACGCATATGTGCACACCTGTGTGAGTTCTCCCTGAGGCTCAGGTTGGCAGTGCCCAACTTCCGCAGGCCAGGCCCTGCGTCAGGAGCCGAGAAAGGGCCGCTCAGGGGTCCCGCCTCCCCTCTGACACCCTCAGTGGTATCCAGACACACAGTGCTCCTTGACGGCTACTCCAGGGGCCAGAGGGGCTCTGTGGCTCCCCACTCTGCCTGTGGGAAGGGAACTGGTGTGGGGCAGGGCTCCAGGTCAGGAGTGGGCAGGGCCAGACCTGGGGCTCCTCCTTCCCTGGCCTGCAGCCTCCAGCGGTGCATCCCCACCCCTCCACCCTCCACCCCCCACCCCCGTGCTTCCAGCCCTTGCTCCCTTTCCAGGCACAAAGTGAAACAAAACAAAACAAACAAACAAGAGGATCCCACCCTAGCAATGCCTGATAACTCTCACTAAGGGGAGGGGAGCAGAAATCCACCCCTCGGAGTTGAGGTCCCCTGACTTTGGGCAAAGAGGCTTTTGTGAAGACGCTTTTGACAGCTTGATGTGGAATCTGAACTCTAAAAATCCTTGTCCTTTGGTGCCTTCGAGTTGAGTCCAACTCCTAGCAACTCTCATAGCATTTTCAATGGCTGATTGTCTCAGGATTGCTTCTGGAGTGGGTTGCCACGTCCTTCTCCCATTTTTGTGGTGCTGGGGATCGAACCTGGGACCTCAGAGAGTGCAGAGCAGTGCTCTACCAACTGAGCTAAATCCCAGCCCCTGAAAATCCTGTTGTTGTTAGGTGCTGTGGAATGGAGTCCAGTCTGACTCATAGTGACCCTTGCAGAGTTTTCAGTGGCTGATTGTTTCTGGATTGCTTCAGGGGTGGACCGCCACGTCCTTCTCCCCTTTTTTTGTGTGTGGTACTGGGGATCAAACCCAGGCCCCCAGAGAGTGTGGAAAATCCTAGTTGTTTTTATTTTCTGAAGATGAAATACTGCCTGCCTTGGGGAAACATTGAAAACCTCACAGGCTGAGGCAGCCCTGACAGGAAAGTGAGAGCCGGGTGCCCTCCAGGGGAGAATGGCGGGGTTCGCTCCCACAGCCCTTGGAGGCAGGGAGTAGTATGGACTCCAGGTTCCTGGGAACCGTGACCTTGGCTGCGCTTTTCAGATAAGCCTTGGGCTCTGGTGAGTCTACACGGTGCCGCAGCCCCCAGTGTCTTAGTTTGGAATTCATGATGCAAAACTCCCAGGAAATGGTGGGATCCTCCGAGAGCCTCGCACCTCAGGGGTCGCCTGGCCACCTGCCCCCACCTCCCACTGCAAGGCTCTGGGTCTCCCTGCCCACCTGGAAGCTGGCGCATGCTCTTCTCTCTCCAAGCCCAGCCAGCCAGGCCCTGCTGGAGTGAGTGATGCTTGAACGACTTTTCCTCCTCACCCGTTTCGCTGTGGGTGTGTGCGGTGGGCAGAGCGGCCACGGGGCCAAGGTCCTTCTGCCAAATGGTGGCTGCTGTGATTTGTGCCCCTCTGTCTCTGGAGCTGCCTCGAACCCTGTCTGTCTGCCTGCCATCCCGGGTGCCTCCTCTGGCACTGGGACCCTCTCGTCTTCCAAGAGCCCCGGCTCGCATCTGTGACTTACAACGGGCGCCAAGCGTGGTGCCGACGTCTCCGGCTGCTGTGAGCCCAGCCGTCTGGGCCCCAGACACATCGCTGCCTCAGGCGGTGAGGACCAGAAGGGAAAGGTCTCACGGGGACACAGAGAAAACCGAAGGGGCCTGGCCACAGCTGGAGCCCTGAGCCAGGAGCTGGGCGGCCAGTGCTCTGTTTCTGACACCGACCTCGGGTACCCCGAGCCCAGCTTCTCCGCCTGTGACCTGCGCAGCCAGGTGCCGGGTGCACTGGGCTGGGGCGGGAGCCGGTGAGCTCGGTCAGGAGGGCACCCTTTGAATTATTCATCAGTGAGAGGGAGGCCCCACCCCAGGGGCTCTGAACTCGCCCCTCCTGTTCTCTAGCTCTAGACGCCCCTCCCCCTCCCTCCTCTCCACGCCCCTTGTAAATTCCAGCACACAGCCAACGCCTGCAGGAAAGTTTTCCTTTTAGCCTCTGCCCTCGGCCTCTGGGAGTGGGTTTGCATAAAATAACCAGAGGGGATTTTTAGAGCCGTTTCTGTATTCACTGGCAGCCCTTCTGGGCCCCGGTGTTTCCTTGATGGACTGTGATTCTTCAGCCAGTGATTTAATTGGCACTTGCTCGGCGAAGCGTCCCCCACCGCGGTGCCCGGGAGCGGCTCAGACAGGGATGTTTCCATCTTCGTGAAAGGCCCCGAAGCCCGGAGTCCCTGGAGAGTCCCTTTGCTCAGCGTGTAATCTAGTATATCTTTAATAAGTGGAGTCAATTCACTTTGAAAACCCTTGTAAAATCCAGCCTTTTAGGCATTCTGACCAGGAGCATTCAAATTACGATGTGAATAGATGGCCCCAGCGGCCGGGGAGATGGGCCCGGGATGCGGGGTTGGCAGCCGCCTTGCCTGGATAGCCCAGGAGGCTCTGCCCAGACAAAGGCAGCCATGTCTGCCCTGGCGAGTCCTGCTGACTCAGTGCCTGCAGCGCCTTCTCTACCTGCCAAGGTGCCGCCCAGGGGTGCCCAGAGAACCACAGGATCATAGCGGAGCTGCAGCAGCCCTGCAAAGTCGGGTGGGCTCTCAAGGAAGCACCCGGACAAGGCTGGCGACGAGCCCAGGAGCGCACCAAGACTTCAGGCAGAGCCTCAGCCTCTTGGCTTCCTGTTTCTTGGTTCTGTCTTCCTTTTTCTTGTCTTTTTCCCTTCTGTGGTTAACGCAGGAACATCAGAAGGCCGGGGTTTGAACGCTTGCTCCACCACAAATCACTTACAAGCTGTGGGACCTTGGGAAAGATAGGCAGCCTCTCTGAGTCTCGGTTTTCTTATCTCTGAAATGGGCATGGGGCTGGGATTTAGCTCAGTTGGTAGAGCGCTGCGCTGCAGTCTCTGAGGTCCTGAGTTCAATTCCCAGCACCGCAAAAATGGGAGAAGGGCCTGGCAATCCACTCCCAAGGCAATCCCGAAACAGTCAGCCATTGAAAACCCTATGAGGGTCGCTGTGAGTCAGATACCAACTCGTCAGCACCTAACAACAACAACAACAAAATGGGCATGGTCTTAAGAATGCCCCTGTCACTAAGCTGCTGTGAAGTTTAAAAGAGGTAACATGGGGAAAGCACTTTAAACAGCATGCAGGCACTCAGCAAACATCTGTGACTATGATTATTGTTGTTGTGTTCATTAAATAAAATGTGTTGTTATAGTAGAGAGTAGTGTAAACATGCCACGAGCACCCAGCTGGCAGTTGGGGAGCCGGGGTAGTGCCCCTGATAAGCACAGGGGTTTCTTCTCACAAGCTTTAGGCCCAGCAGATGTTTGAAAGTCTTTGCAGAGTCTGGAGACAGGGGACGGACAAGATGACACTTTTATTTTATTTTTGTTAAGTACTAGGAGTTGAACCCAAAGCTTCGCACCTGCTAGGTAAGCGCTCTACCACTGAGCCACACCCCAGCAACAAAATAGTATGCAGCAGTCAAAAGGAAGAAGACAAATCAAACATCCAAGTGGCCGGATACTAAAAACAGCATTAAAAATAAGTCAAGCAGAGGTAGACCATTGCCACATGATCTCACCCAGATGGAATGGAAAGTGGGTCACCTGACAGAAGTTAGCAGTAGAATGGTCAGGTCACTAGGGGATGGGGAAGGGAGGGGAGGGGACAGGAGAGGTTGGTCAATGGGTACAAAGTTACATTTAGACAGCAGGGCTAAGCTCTGGTGCTCTCTTGCACAGCACAGTGACTCAGGTTAACAATAGTGCATTGTATATTTCAAAACACTAGAAAAAGAGGACTTGGAATGTTCTCGATACAAAGAAATGATACATGTTTAAGGTGATGGCTATGCTATCTGATTTGATCATTACACAATGTATACAGGTATCAGAATATCACATTGTACCCCATAAATGTGTACAATTCATGAAATAAAACTTACAAATCATATTCAGGGGGCAGTAAGGAGCAGGCGGGCTGCCCACCATGACACGGATATGTAACATTTTAAACGCACACGTGCAAGTGTGCGGTGTTCGCGCACAGATGTGTGGGAAAAAGCTTCAGAATCTACACTGGAAAACACGCGAATTTCAGACCGGATCCCTGGAGGAGAGGAATGGAGTGGGAGATGCCAGGACCTGAAGAAAAGCATGGGCGCACTGATCCTGTTGTATCCTATTCTGTGCGTCTCGGGTTAAAACAAAGTAGCTAAAGAGGGTTTGGGTCCCAGGCTCCCTCAGGTTCTTCCCACAATGCTGCTCTGTTTCCCTGGAGTTCGGAAGCAGGAAGCAGCGTTGGATTCCAGGAGAAAGGCCAGGCAGAGTAGTGGGGCTCAGAGTAGCAGTGTGCCAGCCTCGCCTGAGGCACGGCACACAGGAGCCGTGCAGGTGCAGCCAGCACACCGCAGGCATAATCTGTTACCATAATCTGACAGTGGATTCCTGCCTTGGTCTGATACTGCTGCAGTAGCCATCAGCCCCTCCCTCCCGTGCATGCATTGCTTCTTTGGTGTCTTATCACTTACAACTGTGTTTGGCTTTCAGAGTTCTGGATCTCATCATAAATAAACAATGTTGTGTGTGGGATGGGGCAGGGGAGGGACCACTGAGGTCACAGCATCTGGGGCACTTGGCAATGGCGGGTGTTGGCAGGACCACAGACACGAAGAACCAGTCTTACGGTGAGTTTTAGGTTCTCCCCTGGTGCCTAATTTTCACTTGGTCTGAACGTGACTTGGAAGCTGCGGGGCCTGCCTGGGCTGGATCTCTACAGTCTTGACCCCGCACAAAGGCAAAGCCCAGGTCCACCTGGGGGAGTGACACAGAAAGGCAAGCTGGGGTGGACATTTTCACGGGCAGGAGGAAGGTTCGCCCCACACGAGGCTGCAGAACCGGCTGCTCAACTCCACAAGCTCGTTCCCCTCCTCTCTGCTTCGAGCAGCTGCTGTCTCTTCCGGCCTCCAGGGAAAACCTACCTACCCATCCCCTCTCCAGAACCCCCTCCAAAACCTCATCTGCCCCCGGACCGCTGGGTGAAAGGGACGCAGGCTAAAACAGCGATGAATCGAAGGAATCCAGACCAGGCCCGGGCTGCCTCAGTGTCTCGATTCCGATCAGCCATTCTGCAGGATGCCTACTGTCTTTGGAAACGATGAGGACCCGTGCACGTGGACGCAGGCCACCCTCTGGTAAACCAGTGGGCATGGATGGTAATGAACAAGCGTGGTCTTCAGCTCGGTTTGTGCCCTGCGCGGTCTCACTCTTGGGCGCCTATGGTTCCCCTGAGAGGCCACTGGTTGATAATAAGAGAATCTTCTTGCCTCTGCGGGCACCCAAATGAGGCCTCAGGTGACCCAGGTCTCTGTGGTAGCTTCTGCCTGAGGGGCAGGCCATGGTTATCGACGTAACTGCAGAGGACGGGTACACTTGGGACAGAGAAGGGCGGGTCCTGCTGTGCTTCCTTGAGGGGACAGCAGAAGCACACACAAGGAGAGCCACGGCACCTGGAAGGAGGGGAGGATACACTGTGACAGGCGATGGGCACTGTCCAAGGAGAGTCCTGGGTAGAGGGTACACGGGGCATCCTGGGGCGAGGAGGAGGGACAGCCAGCTCTGCCAGAGGGCCCCCGAGAAGAATCACTCGGTGGAGGCTGCTTTTGTGGTTGGAGGGGGACCCTGCGGCACGGACAGCAATCAGGGGACTTGGAAGTGCGGGAACGGGTGTGGAGGTCCGGGAGAAAGGCTGAGAGCTGGGCCAGAGGACCACTCAGGAGGGGCGGGGCCTCCAGCGTGCAGGCGAGGGACGGCTACACGTGGGCAGCCAGGGCACGGGGTGGAAGGAGAAAGGGGCTATGGAGTGACAAATGAGTTGTTGTTGTTGTTAGATGCTGTCAAGTCGGTATCCAACTCATAGCAACCCTACATACAACAGGCGAAACACTATTGTCAGTGCTTCTCTGCTGTTCATAGGGTTTTCAATGGCGGATTGATTTTTGGGAATGGGTTGCCAGGTCCTTCTCCCAAGCCTAAAGTACCTGGTGTTCCCAGGCGGTCTCCCATCCAAGTACTAACCAGGCCCCACCCTGCTTAGCTTCTGAGATCTGACAGGATCGGATGCCACAGGGCTACGGCTGCAGACTGACAAATGAGAGTGAACGCAAAGCTGGAGCTTGAGGGACACTTGGGGAGAGGGGTCAGCACTGGCCTTGGCCCAGCCTGCTTGTGATGGCCACTGTGAATAGCAGCACCCCGAGCAGAGGGTCGGCAGGAGCTGCAGCCTCTCCGCAGCTGCTGCTCTGCGGTGGGCACTTTGGCCACAGGGCGGGATGTGGCCCAGGTCTCGCGGGAGGCCGCCTTCCCTGGAGCTCATCCAGGAGTGGATAGGGACATGTCACACGGCCGGGCCATCGTCCTGCCCCTGGCTCCCTGTGTTGGTCAGAGTTGCCATCAAAGAGTTGGGTGGCAGCTGCACCCAGGCCCGGGCCCAGCAGGCCTGGCAATGCCCGGCTCCCATCAGCCACCGTGACTGAGTCCAAAAAGGAAATGAGCCGCGCCTGGCGTGGCAGGCCTTCCACGGGGCCATGTGGGCTCCGAGGGACCGCGGCATACATTTCCAAGGGCTTGGACGCCATCTGTCCGGGACTGACAGCCAGGCCTGGGGTCTGTCGTGCTAGGCGCCCTCTGGCCACCAGCTCCCACGGCTAGCCTGCCCAGAGACCTGCCTGACTGCCTGAGTTCCCTGGGTTTCGGTGCTCTCGGGGCACAGAGCTGGCCATGGGGGCGCAGAAGGAGGGCGATGTGCCGTCAGGAGAAGGGCCTGGGCCCCAGGTCTCAGAGCAAGGACAGGGTGGGAGTCACCCGGTCACCCAGAGCTGGAGGGCCAGGCGCTGCCGGCTCCCGCTCCACCCTCCTCAGGCAGCCGAGGTCAGCGGCTGTAAATTGCTAGTTACTCTTTTCTTCAATTAAGGCCTCTTCTCTGAGGCAGGAAGTTAACTCCGACCAGTTAATCTAATGGCCTTGAGTCCAGCAGTGTTTGCTCCACCTGAGGGCAGAGCCGGAATTACCTGGCAGCCTGGCAGCCGCTCCCCGAGGTCTGGAGCCAGGAACCGCCCTGGGGGGCTTGGCTGTGCCTGCCTGCCGGCTCCACCCCCACAGCCACGCTCAGCGAGCAGGGGCAGGCCAGCACTGGGGCTGTGGGGCGGGAGGGGGCACAGGGGGAGCTGGGTGGTGTCTCACCAGGCCCTGCAGCCCCCTGTCTCCCATCCGAGAGGCGGGCTGGAGAGGGCACACGGGCAGGTCATTCCTGAACTTCCCAGGCATGGCACACAGGAGCCCTGCAGGCGCAGCCGGCACACAGCAGGCATAATCGGCTACCATAATCTGACAGTGGATTCCTGCCTTGGTCTGACACTGCTGCAGTAGCCACCAGCCCCTCCCTCCCACGCATGCACTGCTGCTCTGGTGTCTTATCACTTGTAACTGTGTTTGGCTTTCTGAGTTCTGGATTTCATCATAAATAAGCAATGTTGTGTGTGGGATGGGGCGGGGGAGGGACCGCTGAGGTCACGGCATCTGGGGCACTTGGCACTGGCGGGTGTTTGCAGGACCACAGACACAAAGAAGATTTCTGACACCTCACCTTCCCCGCAGAGGCTGCGCAGGAGACAGGGCTGCTGACAAGCTGTGCTCACCGCAGCTGCTGGGAGCCACAGGCTGGCAGGGGCTCAGGCCCCGCCGTGGCCCTCTGTGGCAGGTACATAGCTTCTGCTGTCGTCAGAGGTCTGTGACGTGACCACTCCTGCACGCACCAAACCGGGATGTCACGCAGACTGTCGGCCTCTGAAAGCCCCACAGTGGTGGGACGCATGAGGACAGAAGGGCACGGTGGACAGAGGGCAGCCTCAGTTTCCCGCTGAGTAAACCAGGGCCAATAGAATAGGGTGTTGAGAGGACACAAGGGCCAAATAATAGGATGTACATAAAGCCACCAGCAGTGGGCTGGGATTTAGCTCAGTTGGTAGAGCACTGCGCTCCAGTCTCTGAGGTCCCGAGTTCGATTCCTAGCACCGCAAAAATGGGAGAAGGACTTGGCAATCCACTCCCAAGGCAATCCTGAAACAGTCAGCCATTGAAAACCCTATGAGGGTCGCTATGACTCAGACACAACTCGACAACACCTAACAACAACCACAACAAAGCCACCAGCACACTGTCCAGACACATAGGCTGCGGGCCGTGTCCCCTCTCCTGCCCCAGCGATGGGGAGGGCTGCAGGGTGCCTCTGAACTCTCCCTGCAGGTGCAGCACCGCGTGCTGGGAGCAGCTCTGGATCCATGACTTCCGCGCGTCTGAGGTTCTGTCTGCCGGCGTCCTTGTCGCTGTCTGAGTCTGGGATCAAGAGTTCTCAAGACTGAGGTTTCCAGGAAAGAGATTCTCTGAGCTAAAATTAGGGCAGTGCTTGCCAGACCGGGATTGGTGGTCACCCTGGGGGGAGACACATCAGGGGTTTGGACAGAGGGCCACTAGCCGCCTTGGTTTTGTTGGTGAGGCACCGCAAAGCAGAGAAGGCCCCTTGAGTAGGTCAGTAGGTCACACCGGATGCTGATCTCAGCGCAAGTGAGGAAGAGCAGGCTCAGCCGGCTGCCCCTGAAGGTGAAAGGGCTTCTGCCTGCCCTTGGATTCCATCGGCCTGAGAGGAAGGTGTTTAGCAAGGATCCTTGGGTGGAGCTGAAGGCCCAGAGGGACCGCTGGACGAAACGTCCACAGGGGCCTCTGTACCTGTGCACGCCCAGTTTTCATCAGGAAGCTACTGGGATGCTGGAGCCAGGACTGCGGCGGGCCCAGAGGTGGCCTTAGCTGATGCTCGGGGTGGCGGGGTGCTTGGCTGCAGACTGGCTGGGGGTGAGCCCCTCCCTGCCAGTTCTGGGAGCAGAGCAAACCTTCAGCACCCCCCCCCCCACCAGTCCTTGGAAGACCAGCTAATCCCCCTCTACCAGCCAGCAGCAGGGAGCCAGGCAGCTGCTTCTGGGGGTGGTGGGGGTGCTGATGGCTGGCCAGACACCGTTTGGACCCACAGTGGTGGCCTGGTGCTGAGCTGGGGGAGGCCCACTCCTCCTTGGATGTGACCTCCCAGGTACCACCAAGAACGACTGCCTGTCACCTGCCCTCTGTGCTGGCTGGGCTGTGGCTCCCTGGCAGCTCCTGGGCAGAGGCCACAACGGCAACCTCCCCAGAAGGCCTGCTTGCTAAAACGCCTGCACCCCAGATGTGCATGACAGAAGGGGCACTGGCCACCCAATGCCCCTGGGACCCTTAGCCCTCACCCAGCTCCCGTGCTAGCCCGGATCTGCATGCAGTTCACAGGGTTCCTTTAGGGCTAGCGATATAGAACCCCTTCTCTTTGGGGGCCAGAGCGGACCCTTGGAAGGACCCGAGCCCCCGAAGGGGCTGCTGGTGGAGGGGTCCCCCTCTGTGTCTGGCTCCCCAGCGCCTCCCTCCCAGCTTCACGGGTGCCTCCTGTGCCCCTGTCTTTCTTCCTCTGGCCCTGCCACTCTCTCCAACGCCTGGCTCCAGGTCTCCAGTCTGCCCTGAATTTCTCTCTCTCTCTCATGGGTGACTCGGCCCCAGGAGCGCCTCTCCCGGGCTCTGTGACTCAGGGTCACCGTGCCCGTGTCCCCATGTCTGTCTGGACCGCAATGGCTCGGCTCTGAATCCGAATCCGTGCGCCCCCGGCCCCGATCGCCCCGGCCCCTCGCGCGCGGCGTTGGGCGCGCGGGCCGGAGAGCGGCGGGCTGGGGCGCGGCGGCCGCGGCCCGGGGCGGCGTTGGGCGCCGTCCTCCGCCCGTCGCTCCGGGCGGCGCGGCGTGGAGGGGGGGGGGCGGCGCGGCCGCCGCTCGGCGCCTTTAAGGGAGCGGGAGGGAGCGGCGAGGCGGCGGCGGCTGCGGTGGCGGCCGCCGAGGCAGCGGGGCGGGGGCGCGGGGCGCGGTGCTCGGAGTCCGCGCGGGGCCGGAGCCGCCGCCTGGGACATGGCCAAGGCGGGAGGCGCAGGTGAGCTCGGGCGCCGGGATGCGGGGGGGGGGGGGCGGGGCTGGGGAGGGGCCGGGCCAGGTGAGCCCTCGGCAGGTGCGGGGGTCCCGGGAGGTCAGTGGCCGGGCGGAGCCCGGTGACCGGAGAGGGCTCGGCGACCCTCGCGTCCTCTCCTCGCCCCCGTCACCCCGGGGGACGCCGCGGCCCCTTGGCCATCTCGCGCTGGAGAGGCTGCGTCTGCGGTGCCCCCGTGCGCTCAGCGCCTGGGAGCCCCCTCCTCCCTGCGCGGATGGGGGGTGGACTCCGGCCCGGGGACTGCAGGGGCGCCCCGCGGCTGCCGATCCGTCACCCCGCGCCCTGCTGAGCAGGCTGGGACGCGCCCCCGGGTCCGGCCCCTCTCCCCGTCCAGGGCCCCTCCCCCAGCTCGAGCCAGAGACCCAGATTCCTCCCAGGCAGGCGGGGTGCTCCGCCCCGCCCCCTCCCCCTGCTCTGACCCGCGTGGCAGAGCCTGGGGGGGGGGGTCCGGCAGGTGGGGGCGCTGCCCCCTGCAGCTCGGGCAGTGGGTCCTCGTCATTCCTTCATTCGCTCGGCCGGACGCTCATTCACCAGCATCTGCTCCGTGCCAGGCCCTGAGCCGGGCGCTGGGATCAGGGAGGGCCGGGGCGCGCGGGTGTGCGCACGGGGGCCTGCGCCTGGGGAGCCGGGCTGGGGAGCTCGGGCCACCCGGCAGGCGGCAGGGAGCCGGGTCTCAGCGGCGCTGGCTGGCAGCGATCTGCGCCGAACTCACACCCAGCCCATGACGTTGGCAGGTACCGTGGATCCCCAGACCGGGCATCCTCTCGGGGTGCGCCCCGCTTCTCCACAGGGGTGAAAGTGATGGAACGGAGCCTGACTCCACCTGCACGCGCGCTGGGTGTGGGTTCCACCCTGCTGTGCACACCCCCTCACCCCTGAGGGTCCCCGGGACCCCGGGCCGGGTTCCCTGGCCCCTGTGCATGCTCTGGGCGGACCGGTGCCTGAGAAGGTGCTGCCCTGCGTTGGAGGACTCCTGTGGAGGACTCCTGCCGGGGTGAGGCTGGCCTCCTGAGCTCCCCCTTCGTCCCTTCCCCCTTTCTCCTTCCTGATGGAGGCACTGGAAAGCCTCCGGCCTCCCCTCGTTTCCTCCCTCTGTCTCCACCCCCCCATCCCCTCCCTGTACTGCGTGTGCTCACATGTGTGTGCCTGGACACCGTGGACACAGCTTGTCCACTGGACAGCCCTGCTTGTACTGGGATGGGGGAGATGTCACCCTCTCCCCCGTGGGCACAGCTTGTCCACTGGACAGCCCTGCTTGCCCCTCTCCCCCTTTGAAACACTGGGAGACAGATACTCAGAAATAGCTCCCTTGCCGTGGCCGAGGGGGTCTGGGCAGAGTCTGGACTCAGGGACAAGGCTGTGGGCCTCTAAGGATTCTCTCCACTGGGGCATTGCTGGGTGGTCTCCCTTGCTGAGGGGGGCGCTGGTTCCTGGTCCTCTGCCTCCACCTGGGGGTCTTTCTGTGCCTGGGCCAAGGCCATGGGAGCTTGGACCTGACCTCTGAGGAACCTGCCCAGCTCGGCCCTGCTGCCCGCCTACTGCTGTTTTCCCACCTTTTCAACCCCTGTCCCCTCTTCCGGGACCCACCTGCTCTCTCCCTTACTCAAGGACCCTCCTGGCCAGATCCGGCAAGATCAGGGTGCTCTTCCTCTTCTCGGCTCCTCCAGGCAGACTTGCCGATGGTAAACGCCCTTCTCCCCAGGCTCGGGGGGTCCAGGCAATGAGGGCGCTCCGTGGTGTGTGTAGGGCCCACGCCTCCCCAATCTGCCGAGTATGGGGATGAGCTTTAGAGCAGAGGGAGTCTGGGGTTCAGGAGTCTAGGCCTCTGTCTTTATAGCTGGGGAAACTGAGGCCCAAGGAGGGGATGAACCACAGAGAGGGGTGGCCATTCAGCACTTTCTGCCACCATGGCAGGGTGCTGGGTGGAATGCCCTGGCCTTTGCTCTGAGGGGTGAGACCGGAATAAAGGGCCATCCGGCCTGGAGGAGAGGCTAGGGGAACCCTGGCCTTCTTCACAGGAGCGACGAGGGCTTTCCTCTAGAACCCGGCTGGTGGACCACCTACTGTGGGTCCCAGGGGTACCCCACTCCAGGGACCCCACTCCAGGTTATCACTCTGTGGTCTAGTGAATGGCACCTGTAGAGTTATGCAGTGTACAGCCTGGGCAACCAGCGGTGCCAGCGTGTCAGGAGCTTGAAGGGAAGCCATTCACGGACTTTCCCGTGGCAAGGGGAACCTAGGTATGGGAGAAAATGCAATCAGGTCCTGGAAAGAATGGGTAAACCTGTGGAGCATAGATCCAAATGAGTTGCTACCCGTTTCCGATCCCTGAGATTTCAGCCACACAATCAGGAATCATTACAGTCCTGTTCCCCTGGCCCCTGTCTTGAGGACAGCGGAGACCCCTTATTCTTACAGTGTGGACAAAGGAGGAGGAGGAGGTGAAAGCCAGCCCGTAGGGAGATTGAGGGTGGACTCAGAACGATTTATGACGGAAATGATAATTCACGGTACAGAGCCCCACCGTGGGGCAGGGGAGACAGTGAGTGGGCCAGGGTGTTGAGGGGCCCGGAGTTTGGACAGCAGGGTGGCAATGGCCAGGTTTCTGGGTGCTGTGACAGCTTGAAGGCAAGGCTGGGAGTCCGGGAGGGCAGCAGTGTAAGTGTGCAGGGTCTGCTGTGGGGTGGGCAGGAGGTGCCCCAGCTAAGAAGCCTGGCAGGCTGGGCAGCAGGGCCCTGGACAGGTGCTGCAGAGGGCAGAAGCTCCAGGGAGCTCTGGGGCCTGCAGCCAGGGGCTGGGCGAGGGAGCTGCCTGGGGTGGGAAGGGTTCCTTCTGGTTTCTGCCAGCACCTGCCCCTCCCTTCCTCAGGGACTCCTTCCTACCCCTCCCTGCCTCCTCCTGCACCCCAGAAGGCTGGCGGGGTGGCCCTGGCCCAGGGACAGCACAAGCTGGAGCCCCAGGACCCCAGGGCAGGCAAGAACAGACAGGCAGCCAGCAGGGCCTGGGAATCGGTGGGCCAGGCAGGAGAGTTTGGAGACAGAGCGGAGGCCACAGGGCTGAGCCTCCCGGGTGGAGGAACCATTTCGCCCTCAGCTCCAGGGGGAGGAGCATCAATCCTAGGAATTTGTGACAGGAAATACTGGTCCTACCTTGTAAGAATGCCTGCAGCCATAGCCCTGTGGCATCTGATCCTGTCAGATCTCAGAAGCTAAGCAGGGTTGGGCCTAGGAACACCAGGTGCTGTACGCTTGGGAGACAGACCCGGCAACCCACTCCCAAAAATCAATCTGCCATTGAAAACCCTATGAATAGCAGAGAAGCACTGATTAGAGTGTTTCACCTGTTGTACATAGGGTCGCTGTGAGTCAGATACCGACTCGAAGACACCTAACAACAACCTTGTAAGAGCAGGAGACACAGTCCCGGATACTTGTGCTCCTAGGCCTCGTTGATGAGGGGACCCTGAGGCCTGGGTGTTCATCCAAAGAGGAAAGGTGATGGCAGAACGCAGTCCAGACCCTGGGGTTCCTGGCATCCTGGCCTGGACCTTGCTCTGTGGAGGTGGCCTCCCCTGTGGGTCCTCCTGGAGGTGGCCTGTGCCCTCTGCCACCCTGAGCCAGATCTTCTCCTGGGGCCCTGATGAGCAGGTGCCTGATGACAGGTGGAGGAGACGGCCCCGTGCAGGCCCGGAAGGGCTGGGGCTGTGGTTCTCTGGACTTAGGGGAGGTGCCAGGGGAAACGAGGCAGGACTGGGAGGCTCCCAGGCCTGGGGGACCAGGACAGCTTTCCTGTGTGTCTTGGGATGGGGCTCACTTTCTGCATGGGCACTGCAGACTCCCCTTCTCAGTCCCCGGCAGGAAGGCCAGTGCATGCCTTCCTAAAGCTGCCTCCAGGAAGCCTTCCTGGATTCACTGCAGTCAGGGTCATGCTGGGGCTCCCACGTGCGAGCCCCTGTCCCTGTGGAATTGCCTGTCCAGGCTGCAGCTCTGCGAGTCCCTGCAGCCTCTCTGTCCTGGTGTCAACGCCTGAGCTGAGATGCGGCAGCCCAAACAGAAGGCCCATGTCTGGCCTGGAGCCCCCGTGATTTGGCCTGGGTTTGGGAGTCCGGCAGGGGCCACAGAATGAGGCCGTGGGTACTCACGCTGCCCACTGCTCGGGGGGCCTGGCTTGGGTCGGATGGGCCAGAAGGTGCAAGGTTGTCCCATACAAGGTGAAGCCCACGGCAGCCCTCGGCAGGATGAGGCTCGGCCATCCTCTGGGCCACCTTCTGAATGGGCACAGAGGAGGCAGAGCCAGAAAGGGCAAGGGTCCTCCGAGGCCAGGGGCAGGGCGGGAACCCCAGAGAGCTAGGCTGTGGTGGTGGGGGTTTCCTAGGAGATCCTGCTGTTTCCCAGGGGTTCTCGAGGGCTCCAGGCTTGGGGAAGAGAACAGGGCCCCGGCATAGTGTGCTGGGAATGACCTGCCCCCTTCCTCCAGGAAGCCCTCCATGTGCTTTCCCACCGCAGCCTGGCTCCATCTCTTTGAGGGGTCCGTTTTGTCCCCTGTTCTAGAGATGAGGGAAGGGGGGAGGGGAAGAGAAGGAGCGCTGGGGCTGGGAGTCACAGAGCACACCTGGCAGCTCCAATGCCGCTCTTTCTCCTCGGCTGGCCTGCCTGGCTGCTGCCTTTCTTGCTCTGGGAGGGGCCTCAACTTACCTCTCTCACCTTACCCAGGGGGGCTTCCCTGGGGATTCCGGGCAGGGGATCAAACAGTTGCTAAGGACTTGGGCATGGATGGCTCAAGCCTCCTGAGGGTCCTGGGCATCCGCCCACCCCAGATCCTGGAGGAAGGGGGTGGCCAGAGCTGGGGGCAGGGCGGGGGTGGGAGGGAGGAGGAGAGCCTGCATAACCAATGAGCTCGGAGCTCCCACCCACTCCCTCCCATCTCTCTACTCTCTCTTTAAAATGCTTGTTTTCTGAAGAGAAGGAAAATGCTAAACTGCATCCCCTTTTGCAAAGGAATGGGAGGCTCAGTGAGTCACCCTGGAGGTAGATGCCACCTCCGGGGTCCGCGGGTGCCTGCACAGCTGTGTGGCCACAGCCCGGTGGGGTGTGCATGCAGTGGGCGGGCACGGGCACCGGGCCTCCCACTTGCCTTGGCTCTGGGTGGGAGCTGGGTCTCCACAGGGGGACCAGGCCTGCCTCCTCCCACCTCCCCCAGGGCTGCGTGTACGGCACCCACACTCGGGTGGGGCCAGGCTGGGAGGCGGTGTGGCCCCACCAGGGCTCTGTTTGAGACTGGGTTTGGGGGCAGGTGTGGCGTGGGGGGTGCAGTGTGGATGCTTCCGACAGCCTGGGCAGGGGTAGGAGGGGCTGGCCTGTGTGGCCAGCGGGGGTCCATCTGTCCTGGGTACCAGGCTCTTCCCCTCTCAGGGAGGGTCAGCGGTTCCCCTGCAGGCCTGGGGCCCAGGTGCCCCCCTTCCCAGATGACCTGGGATTCTGGAGGAGGGAAGGAGCCGTCTGGTAGCCGGGGATGCCAAACAAGGGTTGCAAGCAAAAATAGAAAGGCGCTGGGCTGCCGGGGAGGGGCGCTGGGCTCTGGTGGATCCGCGAGGCCTCTTCTGAGCCGGCCGCTGCTGACGCCGTGTTTGCTCCGCCCTGGGTGTTTGCAGAGCGCGTCACGTCCTGCCCTCCTGCCCTCCTCGGAGACAGGCTTAGGTGTGTCGGCTCTGTGGCCTTGAGAGCTCAGGGCTGGCGGCTGGAAGGCTTTGAGCTTGCTCAAGGAGTCAGGCTGTGAGGGAATCTCAGCCACACATACCTCTGGCTTTTCTGGATTGTCCTGGATGGGGCCAGAGCCCCAGCCTCCTTGGCCAGAGCTCCCTGTGGCCCTGGGGTCTCCCCCTTCCTGCCCCCCACGAGGTTGCTCCCTGCCCAGCAACTCTGGAGCCGTCCCTAGTGGCCAAGGAGCTATTTTGGACCTTCCTGCTGTGGCCTGTGAGGGGGTTTAGCCCTCGCCCTGCTTCTTGCGTGGTATAACCCAGGTGGCCAGGGGAGCCATTCTTGGGCCCTGTCAGCAAATCCCAGCACTGTGATTTGTACCAGATGGAGGGACCTTGGGGCCAAGGCGATGTTGGGCCCCACCCTGGCAAGCCCGGAGTGGCAGGTGGAATGCATTGCTCTTGTGGGGCCACGTTGGCTCTGGCTGGGGTGTGACGTGGGGGGCCGCTGCTCCCTCCTGCTCTGGGCTTCCGGCTGGCGTAGCCTTCGATGCCTTTACTGAAGAGCTGGCTGTGTCCCTGAGGTGTGGCCTCTGCGGGAGCCTGCAGCGTCCTCCAGGGAGCCTCGGTCCCAGCCAGGGCCCCCTGTCCCCTGGTTCGGTGCCTAGATCTTGAGCCCCTGTTCTCCCCTCACTGTGGGCGGCCTAGGAGGACCAGGGCCATGCTCTCCTCCACCTGGTCCTCTGCCTGCCCTGGGTCTCCCGTCCCTTGTCCCCTGGAGGAGCCTGCAGGGGCGGAGCCCTCCGGTCATGCTGTGGCAGGTGCTCTGGGGACTCCTGTGAGCGGGAGGAGAGCGATTCCTTCTGGAGCAAGAGTCTGGTGGGACACTGGGGGACATGTGGGCCTTGGGAGAATTGTTCCAAAGCATCCAGAACTGTTGGGAACCTAATTAGCAGGACAATGAAAGCACAATAGATAGCCAAAGCTATTAATCACTAATCACCTCCTAAGTAAGGTAATTAGTAGGCACCGAAATGGCATCTTTATGAGGTACCAGCAGGCCGTCAAAAAGCACACCCTCCCCAGGCCTCTGGCTGGGCTCTGTGTGGAGACCAAGGTTCGAACCTCGCCCCGGCCGGCCTCCCCTGTCCTAGAGAGACCCCTCGTGCCTTCGAGCAGCCTCAGTTTCCTCACCTGCACGCAGCACTTGGGAGCCCTTCCTTGTGGGACCCTCTGGGCTGTGGGGAGGCCCTGGAAATCCCCGGCAGGGGACCCCATTTAAAGGGTTTGCAGTGAAAATACTCTTCAAGTTATCTGGTGTGACCTCCTGACTGCTGGGTCCTGTGTGTGTCCAGGGCTGGGCCGGGCCGGTGGCTGGTCTTGTCACTTGGTCTGTGACCAGGTCAAAGCTTCGTTTGTGGCTGCGTCTGTGGTAGGATTCATGACTTGGTTTGAGACCCGTGTGGGTGAGGAGCCAGGCAGGAGGGTGCTGTACCCGGTCTGCGGCTGAGATGGTGGCTTGCTCGGTGGCCAGGGCTGACTCCCTCCAGGGCCCAGCTTAAGGTTCAGCTCAGGGTTGAGTCAAGGCTTGGGCCCATGACTGACCACAGGACCCTTCTGCAGCCGACGTCTCAACCCCAGTCCCTAAGCGTGTGACCCATGGATGGACGGGCCTGTCTCGTTGCCCCTGGACGCTCGCTCCTTCTCTGTCCTCCGGGACAATGGCTCCGGAGGCTGGGTGCCACGGCAGGCCCTTCTGGGGTTCCTGGAAGTCCCCCGAAGGAGCCCGGCGCTCAGCTCATCAGAGGCACATAGAACATTTTAGGAGATACTTAGGACGGTTTCTATAGCAACCAACCCCCAATCAGCACTGGTTTCTTTCAATGACGCCTTTTTCTGGAAGCGGCTTCTCTGGGCCTCTCATCCCTCCCTCGGTGGCCACACAGCCCCTCAAGACTGAGCATGGGCTGGCTGGCCCTGTACTGTCAGGGTCCCAGCACTGCACTGTCCCAGAAAGGAGGCCTGAGGACATGGCCCTGGATGCCCACTAGAGGGCGCTCACGAGTTCTCCCTGTCCTGGGCCACACTGAGCCCCCAAGAGCGTTCTCTCCCCAGCGCTGGGCTGGGAGCGCACAGCTGGAGGCACCCCCAGCAGGTGTCTGCCCAGGGGGTGCCCAGGTGATGGGCGGGGGGGAGCAGGACAGTGGCAGCTCTGGCTTGCGGGAGCACAGGCAAAGCAGGGAGGGCTTCCGGCTCTTCAGGCAGTGGGGCCGGGGATGGAGGGCGGGAACAGAGGCCTGGAGAGGGCAAAGGCCAGTGTGGAGGGTGCTGCTGGGGCGCAGACCCGTGGGGGAAGAGGCTGAGAAGAGCCTTGATTTGGGGGATCCCCACGCCAGCTCCACAGAGCTTCAAGGGGAGGGAGGAGCAAGGGGCCAGCTAAGAGAGTGGCCAGGGGCAGAAGGGGCGAGGAGAGGGAGAGGGGCTCCACACAGGGGGAGGAGGGGCGGGTCCTAGGAGTCCCGCACCCATGGAGACCCCCACTATGCACAATGGTTTCCAGATGGTCATTTATTTACCTGCAGGGCAACCCTGCTGTTGTTGTTGTTAGGTGCCGTCAAGTCGAGTCCGACTCATAGTCACCCTCATAGGGTTTTCAATGGCTGACTGTTTCAAGATTACCTTGGGAGTGGATTGCCAGGTCCTTCTCCCATTTTTGCGGTGCTGGGAGTTGAACTCGGGACCTCAGAGACTGCAGTGCAGCACTCTACCCACTGAGCTAAATTAAGCAAAAACTTCACCCCCATTCTACAGGGAAGGAAATCAAGGCACAGAGTACTTGGAAAGATTGGAGCTGGGATTGGAACTGGGCCAGTGGCAGTGGGCAGTGGTTTCCTGGAGGGAGGAGGAAGGCGGAGGGGGGAGGAAGGCGGCTGCGTGGAGGAGGAGGAGAAGGAGGAGGAGGAGGAGGAGGAGGAGGAGGCGGCAGCGGCGGCAGAGTCGTCTTCATCAGCCTGCAGGCAGCAGCAGAGGCGGCCGTGGGCCTCGAGATCTGCCTAGGTCCGCAGAGCCGCACCCAGGCCCCGTTAGGCTCCTCATGCTGCCTCTGGCCCACGGGGCCCAGGGCAGCTGACAGGAGCAGTGACCCCTGGTTCTGACCGTGTGTGGCTGGGTGTGGGCTCCAGCCCGAGCTCTCACTGCCCGCCTGGAGCCACGAGGCACGGTCACTTCCACCACTTCAATCGCCAGGCGTTAGCCCGGGTGCCTCTGTTTGAGGCCACAATTGTTTGGGTGTGGGTGGCACCTGTCTAAGGGGCCAGCAGCCCTGGCGCTTCACCCGACCCCTTGCCCTCTCATCTGCCCGGCGCAGGTGCTCCAGAGTCGCCTGGCCTGGACAGGTTCTGATGACGCCTCAGGGAGGGCTCAGCCTGAGTGGGTTGAGGTCTGGGCCAGCGGGGAGGGGGGTACGGGCCAGCCCTGCTCCGAGGCCTGTTCTCCCCTGGACTCCGGGAACTGTGGGTGTCATCTCGACACCCCCAGAGCTGTGGCTCCCAGCTGATGTCACTCTCCCCTCCTTTGCCTTGACGTCCTGGACTCCTGTCTCAGGGACAAAGCTCTCGGATCTGTTCATGGTGCCACCCCTGTGGCCTGCTGTCACCCTTGCTGCCACCCTGCCCAACCTGGCCGACCCTGATCCTCTGAGGCTTGGCTCAAGTCTCCTCCCCTAGGAAGGCCCCCAGCCCCTCCCATTGGCTGTGGCTCTGCCCAGCAGAGGTGACATCTGGGCAGGTGCAGGGCAGGCTGTGGCTCCAGGCCGGGTGCTCTCTGTCCCCATCTCCTTCTCCCAGGCCGAGCGGCTCCTCCGGGCTGTGCCACGGAGCCTCTGCTGTGAGGCTCCTGAGCCCCCTCAGCTGCGGCTGCCCTGGGGTCCTCAGCAGAAGGCAGAGCACTCACAGAAGGCCCCTGTCTGTCTGTCTGTCTATCCCGTGTCCTTGGGAGCCAGGCTCAAATGGGGCCAGTGAGTGGACGGTGCTGATGGTCTGGCTGGGGTCTTGGCTGTCCCTAGGCTGGGGGGATCCAGGCCATGACGAGGTCCAGGAGCCACGCCGGGCTGTGGCCGTGGCCGGTGGGCTGGTGGAGAGACCACGGGCAGCTGCGTGGCCCCTTGCACGGCGGCGCCAGCTTAGAGCTGCCAAAGGAGCGTTAGCTGCTGTCTGGGAAGGGCAAACGATCTTCCCTTTCTTGGATCCTGATGTGGAGTTTTCAGTCACGTGGTCTCCAGGCAGTAGGCTGAGCCACGGAGGACACAGAAGCAGCCCTGCGGCCCTGGGGAGGCTCCAGGCAGCTACTGGAAACCCAGGGGGTCTCAGCTCTACAGCTCACAAGGGCTCCTGAGTGCCAGGATGTGGGCTGGACGCTTTGGTGGCTGATTTTATTTAAATATCCCGCAGAGGATGTCGCTTAGCGGTAGAGCGCTTGCCTAGTGTGTGCAGGGCCCTGCAGAGCGGCGCTCTACCAACTGAGCTAAATTAAGCTTAAACTTCACCCCCATTCTACAGGGAAGGAAATCGAGGCACAGAGTACTTGGAAAGATTGGAGCTGGGATTGGAACTGGGCCAGTGGCAGTGGGCAGTGGTTTCCTGGAGGGAGCCTGAGAGGAGCCCCCAGCACAGAAAAGAAAAATCCTGACAGTGAGGTACGGCTCATGATATCCATTCCACACACGAGGAGAACCGGAGCTCAGGTTACCTTGCGTTAGAGCAGAGACTGGTGAGTCCTGGAGGGGGGGCGCGCAGCTCCGCAACCCCCGCTCCAACCTCTCTGCTAAGCTTTCACCCAGGGCTGGGAGATGGTTTCCATGTGACTTAGGAAAAGTCTTAGGAAGGGCGAGTGGCAGGTTGAGGAGGCTCACATCCCTCAAGGAGTGTAGACACGTGTCCACGCACGCATACACACACAGCCACGCAGACCCCGCGGCAGGCGCCTGTGTGATACACAACCCCTCTATCCCGGCGTGTGGACATCCGTTTAGATTTTCCCACAGATAAAAGAATACCCAGACACTAGTTCGGAGATCTGGGTTGGGATTTAGCTCAGTTGGTAGAGCGCCGCTCTACAGTCTCTGAGGTCCCGAGTTCGATTCCCAGCATCACAGAAACGGGAGAAGGACCTGGCAACCCACTCCCGAGGCAATCCGAAACAACCAGCCATTGAAAACCCTAAGAGGGTCGCTATGAGACACGACTCAACGACACCTAACAACAACAACAACAACAACAACAACAACAATTTGTAGATCTAGCGGGCAGATGGTTCTAGAACTGGAAGGTCCCCGCTGAGCCCTGAGGTTCAGGGCCCCTGTGAGAAGCCAGGGCAGACTGCTGGCCCCTGGTCCAGCTGACAGCAGCAGGTGGACGGTTATCACTGGCCAGGAGAGCTGGCAGGAGAGACAGAGCCACCTGCCCTGAGCTCCTGCACAGAGCAGCCCAGCTTGATGGGTCTGAGCACAGGCCCTGGAGTCAGACAGATCTGTGTGTGAATCCTGCCTCCACCATTCACGAGCTTGGTGTCCTGGAAGAGACACTTCACACCTCTGAGCTTTTTACCCTTTGCGGTAAGGCGGGGACTCGCTATGGCTGTTCTGCCAAGCTTGGTTAGGGTGACTGACCGTGTAACCCCGCACACACTCAGGGAGTCCTTGTTGTTCACTCGCTGATGTGTCAGATGCCGCCTGTGTCCCTTCTGCATGGGATCACGCATTACATGCAGAAAATGCACAGACGCACAGGGCAGGGCCCCGCTGCAAGGACCCTGTGTCCGGGTCCCTGTTCTTACTCTTCGGGGATTGCTGTGCCCACCTGTCCTGACTCTGAAGACCCTCGAGGCCTTTCACACACCTCCCCAGGGGCCCCTCCCCCGGCAGACTCCCTGACCCCCTTTCCTGACCCCATTTCCTGAAGCACGGAAGCGATAGACTCTGAGTGAGAGGGGAGATGCCCTCAAAGCCACCTGTCCCAAGATCCGTCCTGCCGGCCGCTGCCTGGTCTGATTCTGTCCTGTGTTGTCTCCTCTGATATCTGTCCCTTGGCCACTGGCTCCCAGCAGCTTCTCTCGGACCCTCTCAGGTACCAAGATCAGGTGCACATTTGCCCCTGTAATTCCCTCCCCAGGAGGGGCCTTACCCACGCTCTTGGCGCATCCGCCCCCACGCGCATGCGCGCACGCACATGCCGTCAGGGGCACTCCCTCCAGGAATGTGGATATCCGTGGCAGTCTGGCTCTTTCTCACCGCTCAGGCGTCAGCTCACCGGACACTTCCACGCTCTTCCCCTCACACCCCCTTGAGGTGCCTTATTTCCCTTTTCCGTTTTTGGAACCCAACCCTTGCCATTTACTAAAAGTCTGCATATTGGAGGAGGGTGTGGGAGGAGGGTGGGAGCTTCTTGACAGACCCATTCCATGCTGTTGTTGTTGTTAGGTACTATCGAGACATGTCTGACTCATAGCGACCCTCCTAGGGTTTTCAATGGCTGACTGTTTCGGGATTGTCTTGGGAGTGGATTGCCAGGTCCTTCTCCCATTTTTGCGGTGCCGGGAATTGAACTCAGGACCTCAGAGACTGAAGAGTAGTGCTCTGCCAACTGAGCTAAATCCCAGCCCATAGTTTCTTTTTAATATAGGTATGTAGAACTGGGGTCCCCCCTACTGTGTACCTTTCCAGAGGTCATTTTGGGCAGCCTCTGCCCCAGGGTAGGCCCGATCTCAGGTCTCCTTTAAACCAACTTCCAGTGCTCATTAGAAAACCCATGCAGCATGGAGTATAATAGTAAACAAAGTCAAATAGGCATTCGAAAAGCATTCAAGTATGCCAGGATGTGCCAAAAATATATACACGTTTTCAGCGATGTTATGTACCTGTTACTTTTTGAAGTTGAGCTGAATTACTGTGAGCACCTCTTGTAACTGCAGAAGCTAGACGTGACTTGTATTCATCTTTTGTTATTGGTAGATATCTGGTATTACAATTTTAAGACTTAAAACGTGTATGCTTTTTTTTGGCACCCTCTGTATATTTTGGCCACAAAGGAGAGTCACGCAGTTCATCAGAGAGGAGCCTCAGCTACCAATTGGAGGGGAAGAGGAGGCGCTGGGTTGGCCCAGCATTTATAACGAGGGCAATAGTCGGATGTCGTCACTGTAGTGAAGAAAAACCATCTGAAACAAATGTACTGGGGAAGAGGCTTATTGAGAGCTCACAGTGAGAGAATCAGTGCACGGTGCCGGAGGACAGGCATGGTGGTGAGGTGGGCAGGGCTTGTGGTGGACCACATCACGGCATGGCCAACCAGGAACAGAGAGAGTGGAGCCGTGGGTCTGGGGTAAAAATCTGCAAAGGCTCTTCACCAGTGACTCACTTCTGCCGGGCTAGACCTGCCTCCCAAAGCTCCATCACCTCCTGGGACAGCGCCACCCGCTGGGGACTGAACATTAAGACACATCACCTTTGGAGGATGCTGTATATTTAAACCATGACACCAGGAGTGTGGACATCTGTTTAGATTTTCTCACAGATACAAGAATATGGAGACCACCACTATGCAGAATGGTTTCCAGATTGTCATTTATTTACCCCCAGTGCAACCCTGTTTTTTTTTGTTGTTGTTGTTAGGAGCTGTTGAGTTGTATCCGACTCATAGCGACCCTCATAGAGTTTTCAATGGCTGATTGTTTCGGGATTGGGAGTGGATTGCCACATCCTTTTCCCATTTTTGCGGTGCTGGGAATCAACTCGGGACTGCACAGCGGCGCTCTACCAACTGAGCTAAATTAAGCATAAACTTCACCCCCATTCTACAAGGAAGGAAACCGAGGCACAGAGCACTTGGAAAGATTGGAGCTGGGGTTGGAACTGGGCCGTGGCAGTGGGCAGTGGTTTCCTGGAGGGAGCCAGCTTGGGTGACCACAGGGTTTTGCTCAGCGAGGCTGTGTTCCTCCTTTGCTTCGCCTGTAGGCTGTCCGATCTTCATGCTGTCACCACACCCCCAGAGACCCCTGTGGAGGAGGAGGTGGTGGATGTCGGTAGAGGGAGGTTGAAGTTCTCCTTAGACTTTCCCCGCTGAAGTGATCTGTGCCGTGCATTGACCCTGCTGGGCTCTCCCTGTCCACTGCAGATGGCCAGCTTGCCCACAGCCCCTCCATGTCCCCCTGTTCTCACTGCTTGTTGGGTGGGAAGCCTCCTCGGATGCCCACTGGCGCCTTCCTCCTCTGCTCACCTCCAGCTGGGTAGACCTTGCTCCTTTGCCATTGGTTCTTACATATTGATCCTAATTCCTAAAGTCCTGCTAGACTCAGTTATCAGTTCCAGTAGGTTTGGTTTTTTTGTAGTTTTTGTTTTCTATGTAGACAATCATTTCCTCTGAGAGTAAACACAATTTTGATTCTTCCTTTCCACTCTGTAAGGGAGGGTGGACCTGCCCTCTGCTCCGGCACTTCCCTGGCACGCTCCTAGTGGCCAGCCCGTGCATGGTCCATCAGAGGGTCTCAGAAGCTTAGGATGGTGTGGCCTGTACGGGTGGACTCTGTGGGGACAGAGTGAGGGCTGGGCTCCATTATCTCTCTTCCCAGACTCCAGCACACACTGGGAGAGGCGGGTCGGCAGGACTATCTGTGCCTTTACTCTTGGATGGAGAGTATACTGTACACGTCTGGGCACTGATCCCTGCTTACTCAAATCCAGGAACTGCATTGGCCTCAATAAACCTACAAATGATGCCATTACTACATAAACTATCCCAAACTCCGGGGCTGAATAGATGACAATGGCATGACTTTCCTTACCTCTCAAGTTCTTGCTTCTTAGGAATAGAATAGATTTGGACAGCAAGGGACATTCGCATGAAAATTAACATATTAACATAGTTTGTTAATGTTATATGTACTAATATAGACTATATTATAGTTTCTTAGTACCTTTGGTATCCATCGATTGAGAAAGTGTATAAAGGTAATGCTTTTTTATTTTTGAAATTCCAGTTGTTCATTGCCTATGCATACAAATGCCATTGGTTCTTACATATTGATCCTAATTCCTAAAGTCCTGCTAGACACAGTTATCAGTTGCAGCAGGTTTAGTTTTTTTTTGTCGTTTTTGTTTTCTGTGTAGACAATCGTGTCATCTGAGAATAAACACAGTTTTGGTCCTTCCTTTCCACTCTGTATACGCCTTTTTTTTTTTTGTCTTATACTCGCTTGAATTTCTCTCACCTATATTTGGAGAACAGTCCCATGTTCGCTGTAGAGAGGCACAGCTACGGCACATTTGGCTTTGCAGACCCGTTGCAGTAAAACCAGGGCCCCAGAGTCAGAATTTGCTGAGCCCGCATCATGCTGTCTGCACTGGTGGGGAGATCAGAAGTTTCAGGGGGTCCTGTGGGGAGTGTGGGGCAGACTTGACTTTGCATCTAGAAGTGGCTCCTACAGCACTGCTGCCTGTGGCTTCTGCCCTTTCTGTGTCTTAGAGCCAGCTCTCACTTGGCTTCGGGCCATAGAACACAACCTGGGTGTGTCTGGGAGTTTGCGGTGGGCAGGACAGGGCTGTGTCCTGGGACAGCTGCCTGGCCTCTCGCTCCGGGATCTGTCTGTGCTTTGGGATGAGGAATCAGGGCCGGGAACGGGGTCAGCACCCTGCAGCAGGCAGGGCATGGAGTGTGGGGCACGCGCCTCCCTGTCCGGCCCAGATGTTCTGACTGGCGGTGCCGCCATGCACACAGACACTAAACACAATTCACTAGGGACCCTTGGGTGAGGGGCGCAGACTCCCCGAGGATTCGGTGGGGATGCTGGCAGAGATGGGAGAAAGGAAAAGCCTCGGGCGCTTTTGCCTTCCAGGGGCAAACACCCGTGTTGGTGGTCTTGGTGGTCACGAGGAGAGAGTTCTTGCTTCGTCGGTGATCAGATGGAGAGCTGGTTCTTTCCTCGTTGACGGTTACTGCAGGGAGAGCATTCTTTCCTCACTGAAGCTCTGGGGGAGAGAGCAGGGAAGCTGTTTCCTCATCGGTGGTCCGGGCGAGAATGGGGCCTTTCCTCAATGGTGGTCGAAGATCCGGGCCAAAAAGGAGTCTTTCCTTGCCGATGGTCCAGGTGAGAGAAAGGGCAAAAAGGGGTCGAGCTGCGCAGTGCAGCTCCTTATATAGCTTGCTCACAGAATGGCCTGAACCAATCAGCTTTGAGTCCAATTGTCTAATCAGGTTGGGGGATTTGTGAAGGGTTTTGTACAAACGTCCACCAAGTTACTTTCATTTTCCCTAGATTTAGCTATTTTCCCTGTTTTGGGGTTTTTGCCAATTTCCTCCCAGTTTCTCCCTACAGTGGGGAGCTGCGGCTGTAGCAGATTTGCCAAGGACTGTGTTGTAAGGTGTACCCTGGCCGTGCAGGGGGATGTCCCCTTCTTTGTTGCTTATTGACACCTGTGATGGCCCAGATAGAGTCCTTGAATATCAACCAGAGTTGAACAGTGTCACGGGGCAGCCTCAGTCAGGGTTCTCATTGTAAAGATGGGGAAACTGAGGCAGGGGCTTTGCTGTCCCAAGAATCCAGGTCTCAGTGGGGACAGGACATGTGTGCCTGTCCTCTAGGGCCTCCGTCCTAGGAAGACATACCCTGAGTGTGTGCTGGTTTTACTGTTTTTCATTGAAAATGCAATTGACTGGAAGGTGCGCCATTATTTCATATACCGCTGAGAAAGAATAGATGACACCAATTAAGTCACCTAACTTACAACCCAATTCCAAAGACATTAGCATGAAAAAAGGTGCATCTTAGGGCTGTTAAAATAAGACACATTTACAAAATTGGTGGCTTTATAGAATCACATGCCTGCAGCCATAGCCCTGTGGCATCCAATCCCGTCAGATCTTGGAAGCTAAGCAGGGTCGGGCCTGGTTAGTACCTGGATGGGAGACTGCCTGGGAACACCAGAAGCTGTAGGCTTGGGAGAAGGACCTGGCAACCCCTTCCCAAAAATCAATCTGCCATTGAAAACCCTATGAACAGCAGAGAAGTACTGCCAATAGTGTTTCCCCTGTTGTACAGAGGGTCTCTGTGAGTCGGATACCAACTCGACGGCACCTAACAACAACAACAACAACGAATCGCATAGGCAGTATAAAAACTGAGTGTCGATTTCTTTTGAAATTCCATTCTGTAGAGAGAATTGTTACTAACATGTTGGCGCACATCCTCTCTGGCAGTTTAATGCGCGCGCGTGCGCACACACACACACACACACACACACACACACACACACACAATTGATTTTCAATACTTGCCGTCTCCCAGGCACAGTGCTGAACATTTTGGTGCATTTCACTTAATCCTTGCAATAAGCTCATAAGGCCGATGAGGAAACCGAGGGAGAGAGCAGTGAAGCCACTCACTTGCCATCACCCAGCTTCTGGGGGGCAAGGCCTGAGCTTGGAGTCCAGAGTGTGGGCTCTCCGCCAACAAGCTGCGCTTGTCCCTCACGGTGCAAGTGCACCAGGGTTTTGAAAGGATGGCGTCTACAGGAACGTGGTGTTCCGGGACTTTATGTTTTTCCCTCTGAACCACAGCCCATGGACATCTTTCTAGGTCAGCACCTAAAGGGCTACTTCGTGCTTTGAAAAGTTGCGAGGACCCCCTTGCATGGCTGCAGGAAGGTGTTTGAGCTCATCCCAGGGGGTGGGCGCTGGAGTCCCTCCTGGAGTATCTGTGCTGTAGGGACATCGAGAGGATCAACCGACGGTGGGCCTCTATCTTTGAGGATGTCTCTGATGATTTCCTCAGGAAAACCACCAGGCGGATTTTTCTGAAACCTGTTGATGGTGTTGGTATTTTATTTGTTGTTGTTAGGTGCTGTCGAGTTGGTATCCGACTCATAGCGACCCTCTGTACAACAGGGGAAACACTATTGTCAGTGCTTCTCTGCTGTACATAGGGTTTTCAATGGCAGATTGATTTTTGGGAGGGGGTTGCCAGATCCGTCTCCCAAGCCTACAGCTTCTGGTTTTTCCCAGGTGGTCTCCCATCCAGGTACTAACCAGGCCTGACCCTGCTTAGCTTCCGAGATCTGACAGGAGATCTGATGGGATCTGATGCCACAGGGCTACAGCTGCAGGCTTAATGTGCATATGAATCACTTAATTGAAATACAGATTCTTTTTCAGTAAGCCTGGGGTGGGGCCTGAGCTTCCAAAAGATACCAAGCCTGACCGGCTGAGGATAATTCTGCAAGGCCAATACTATGCTGTCCTACCAAGATATTAAAGATTTGCTGCCTCCACTGCACATAAGGGGCGTGCTGAGGGGTTCATCTATGTGCTTGTCACACTTGAGTCCCAGAGTACCCGGTAGATAGGACTGAGAGTATGCGTTGGGCCCAGCTCTGTCCCTGGCCCATCTTCCCGTGGTTCCGGGACAGGAGGTGGGTCGGGGCAGAGTCCAGGCGTGGAGGACGTGTTCTCTGTGTGTCCTTGCTCCTGCCTTCCCTGGAGGCCCCCTCGGCCCCGTGTCCGAGTCTCTGTGGGTATTAATAATAACAGCAGCTGCTATTTCGGAGTCTCCTGAGATCCAGGCACTGAGCGCACGGGATTTCTGATTCTGCCAGCCGAGGGCTGATTGCTGTCATTATTTTACGGAGGGAGAGTCTGGCACTGTGGAGGGAAACGGAATGGCCTTGCATGTTGCCCGTGGCAATGGCAGGGCAGAGCTCAAACTCAGGTCCCCCTTCTCTTGTTTCTGGGCTTTTCTCTGTGCCAGGGGCCAGGTGTGGCCATGCTAGGTGGCCATCGAGGTGTCTGGTGCTCCCCCTCCCCACCTTTTCTGAAGTTAGGCACAGCTGTGTGACTTGCTTTGGCCGATGAAACCTGAGTGGAGCGGTGTCCTGCCTGGGCAGAAGTGTCGAAGACGGGGCGCGATTTTCTGTGCTCTTCCCCTGTTTCCACGGACCTTGAGGTGTTGTTTAGAGATGGTCGTGTCGTAAGTGGCGGTCCCTTTGACTGACGGTGATGAGCAGAGCCCCTTTCTGACTCGTGTGTGAGAAATGAACCACTGTTGCTTTAAGCAGGGCCCTCAGTCTATGGGGCTGCCCACATTTAGGGTAGAAACCCTGGCAGGCACACAGAGGTGCTCCACCCATCTCCTTGTTGTAAGGTGCCGTTGAGTTGGATCTGACTCATGATGACACTAAGTGCAACAGTGCAAAACACTCTCTGACACTGTGTCATGTACGGGATCTCTTTCTGTGTGAGTCTGTTGTTGCAGCCACTATATTTCTCCTCATTTTGACTCTTGCCGCATCAGCAAAATACAGCCCCGCTTGTCTTCTGCTGACCGATGCACTCGGATGCCCGCTGGCTCCTTCCTCCTCTGCTCACCTCTGGCTGGGAGACCTGGCTCCTTTGCAGGGAGGGTGGACCTGCCCTCTGCTCCGTTCACTCTTTGAAATATGACTGAGCCCCGGAGATGTCCCGGGAGCTGTGCTGGGAGCACGGGACGCTGTGGTACCCAGCCAGTGTGTCTTCAACTCAGTCTCCTCCCGCCTTCTGTCTCGGCTCTAACGCACACGGAGTGCGCGCTCACTCCCGCCCTGCGGAGCCTCCCCAGGGAGGACCGTGAGGCTTAAAGGAAAGCACAGCCTTGGAAGCAATCGGTGAGGTCTGAGGCCTCCAGGGAGGGGTGGCAGAGACAGGCAGAAGGCCGCTGATGCGTAGTCCAGGGGGGTCTGGTGCCCCCACCCTTATCCTGGGACGCAGTCTCAGGCTTCACTGACAGATGTGTCTCCTTTGGCAGGCGGCCCTTCCCCGGGCGGCGGTGCCTCCTGGCACCTTCGGAACGTCCTTCATGACTCCGTGGAGAGCTCGGACGATGAATTCTTCGATGCTAGAGGTGAGTGGGGGCTGGGATTTAGCTCAGCTGGTAGATCGCCATTCTGCAGTCTCTGAGGTCCCGAGTTCAATTCCCAGCACTGCAAAAAATGGGAGAAGGACCTGGCAATCCACTCCCAAGGCAATCCCGAAACAGTCAGCCATTGAAAACCCTAAGAGGGTCGCTATGAGTTGGATACCGACTCAATGGCACACACAACAACAACAACAGAGGTGAGTGGATGCCTTCCCCACCCCATTGGCTGAGTGATGTTTCTAGAAGGAGAGGCTCCTTGCTGAGAGTTTGTATCTGTCCCCACCTTTCTACACGCTTCACTTGCCCAATCTGTGGATGCCCTGGGAGCGGCGGCTCAGCATCCATCCGTTCACTCTTTGACAGATGACTGAGCCCCTGAGATGTCCTGGGGGCTGTGCTAGGAGCGCGGGATGCTGTGGTACCCAGCCAGTGCACTGCTGTTCTAATCAGTTTGTCGTCTGGCGGGAGAGGCAAACAGCACGGGATGCTGTAAAGGCAACCGCAGGCAGGGATGGGGAAGGACGCCCCCAAGGACAGGCCCCAGCTGTTCCAGGGAGAGCCACGCGGAGGCAGTTGATTTGGTGCGGATGAGGTGTCGTTACTGCAGAGCCAAGGAAAGGAGAAGGAGCTGGCGGGGCCAGGAGTGGAAGAGAGAGCCTTCCAGTCAGAGGGGTTGGCAGGCGCAGTGGTCCTGGACTGGGAAAGACTGCGGAACATTCCAGGCTCGAAGGAAGGCCCACTTGGCAGGGGGTGATGAGCCAGGGTGCATTGGTTACACTAAGACAGACCAGGGAGAAGGACTAGGTACCCCACGCCCAAAACAATGAGCCACTGAAAAGCCCATGAAGAGCAGAGAAGCACTGTCCAATACGGTGCCGGAAAATGAGCCCGCCAGGCCTGAAGGCATTCTAGAGACGACTGGGGAAGAGCTGCCTCCTCAAAGAGTTGTCGCTGTGACCGAAATGCCTGACATAAGCAACCCGTAAGGGTGGAAGGATTCGTCTTGGCGCACGGTTTCAGATGCCCGGTTCATAGTCACTTTGCCCCATGTGCTTGGGCAGAGCGCCACGGCAGCAGACGCATGTGGCAGAGAAGCTTCTGCCCCTCTTTGAGGCCAGGAAGCAGGGAGAAGGGAGCGAAGGGAGCCAGCGCTGGCCTGCCCCGCCCTTTCTTCCTTCAGGGCCCTCAGTCTATGGGGCTGCCCACATTTAGGGCAGAAACCCTGGCAGACGCTCAGAGGTGCCCCACCCATCTCCTTACTGTAAGGTGCCGTTGAGTCGGATCTGACTCATGATGACACTAAGTACAACAGTGCTAAAGACTCCCCGACACTGTGCCATGCACAGGATCTTTTTATGTTTGAGCCTGTTGTTGCAGCCACTGTATTTCTCCTCATTTTGACTCATGCCGCATCAGCAAAAGGAGGTTCTAGGGAGTATTCCATTCCTGTCATTAAGGCCAACTCTACTTTTATTTATTTATTTATTTTTTGTGGTTACTAAGGGTTGAACCCAGGGCCTCGCGCTCACATGCTCTGCAAGTGCTGGACCCCTGAGCTGCACCCTAAGCCTGTTTTTTTACTTTTTGAGACAGGGTCTCACTAAGTTACGCAGACTGCCTCTGGTCTCGAACTTGCGATCCTCCTG
This sequence comes from Pedetes capensis, assembly GCA_007922755.1. Classification (NCBI taxonomy): domain Eukaryota; kingdom Metazoa; phylum Chordata; class Mammalia; order Rodentia; family Pedetidae; genus Pedetes; species Pedetes capensis. The sequence continues at coordinate 140,448 of VMDO01002175.1, forward strand.
CCTCCGCCTCCCGAGCCGCTGGAATGACAGGCGTGCGCCACCACACCCGGCAGGTCAACTCTACTTGGAGGAGGCAGCTCTTCCCCAGTCATCTCTACAATGTCTTTCAGCCTAGGGGGCTCATTTTCTGGCACTATATTGGACAGTGCTTCTCTGCTATTCATGGGGTTTTCAATGGCTAATTGTTTTGGGAGTGGGGTACCTAGTCCTTCTCCCTGGTCTGTCTTAGTCTGGAAGCTCAGCTGAAACCTGTCCACCATAGTAGGCCCTGCTGGTATTTGAAATACCAGTGGCGTAGCTTTCAGCATCACAGCAACAGGCAAGCCTCCATAGCAGGACAGACTGACAGACGTGTGGGGGACCCAACTTCTAGGTGCTTCTTAATCCAACCAAGTTGACAGTTAAGATGAAACATCCGCGAAGGAGGGGTGGGGCTGGGCTTAGCTCAGTTGGTAGAGCGCTGCTCTGCACTCTCTGAGGACCTGGATTCGATCCCCAGCACCACAAAACGGGAGAAGGATGTGGTGATCCACTCCCGAAGCAATCTCGAAAGAATCAGCCATTGAACCCCTACGCGGGTGGCTAATGGCACCTACCAGCAGCAATAATCCACAGGGGAGAGGAGTGGGAGGGGCTGTGGCCTGGCATGGCCCACACCTGACTTCTAAGACGCAGGAGGGAGGAGAGCCAGAGTGTTGGACAGAGCTGGCCGGGTGCAGGGGGAGATGGTGAATGGCAGGTGGGAAAACAGCCCTGTCGTTGAGGCCCAGCCGGCATGTGAGACACGGCCAGGACACAGCTGAAGCTGCGGTGGGAGAGTAGGTCGCATTTAAGGGCTGCAGAAAGGGGCATCAGGGGGAAGTGAGGCAGAGGGCAGCGGGAGCGGAGGCACGGAGCTGGGAACGCTGGGCGCCATGGGGCCACGGAGTCAGCCTGGACTTCGGGGGAGAAGGCTCGGCAGGGGGGCCCAGCTGGGCCCAGTGGAGCAGGGGAGACGCACCAGCGGCCTGCTCAGGAGGGTCCCCGGCTCCTACGTGGCCTGCTCAGCTCTGCTCTGGTCAGCTGCCGTATTTATGGTGTTGACTGACCCTGGACTGGGCCAGCTTGAAATGCCCAGCCAATGGGTCCAGAAGAGCAAGGCCCACACGCTGGGAAGACAGCTGGACCCAGAGCAGGACCCTCGGGCCGTGGTCTTAGCCACGCCCTCAGTTCGTTCTGTGGTCCCACGCAGGTCTTTCTCCTCCCCCGGGCCTCAGTTTCCCCATGAGCCTCCCCAGATGGGGAAGACCGAGTTGGGTTGATGTTCAGAGACAGGGGGCTGGTGGGAGGCGGTGCCTGCTCAAGCCTCCCTGTTCCGGCTCTGGGCTCTGGGCCAAGAAGCCCCTCCTGGCACCAGCTCCACAGGAGCCTTGGGGACCCACTTCCTGTCTCCCATCGGCGTCTGATTGGAGTGGCTGCGGGGATGAGTTTCTCCATAGCAACGGACCCACAGTGTGGCAACACGGGCTTCGGGACTGCGCTGCTCAGAAGACTTGCATTTAAATATTTCCGCAGTTGTCAGGGCTCCCAGCAGACAGCGGCTTGCTGTGGGTGGCATCTGTGGGTGGCACTGGCCGGCTCACCCTCGGGCCTGGAGCAGCTGGGGGTTCTCCCTGTCCCGGTCCCTCAGCCTCCTTCGGGGTCTGCCTTCGCCTCCGACCTCCGTGAACCTGGCCTCCTCCCTCGCTCCTCTCTTCTCCTCAACTCCACCTGCTCTTCCTCCCTCTGCCCCATCCCCTCTTCTTTTCCTCTCCGCTCTCCTGGGTCCCAGACTCTCCCTCTGGGACGTAGCCTCACAGTCGGACCTTGACGGAGCGGGAGGCCCCACCAGGTCCTTGAATCCAGCACCTCCATCTCCTTTTACAACCTGACTTTTGGGAAGCTCATTCAGAGCCACACACAGAGGCAAGACAGGGGCCACCACTCCCCCTCACTCAGTCACTCTCCCAGCAAGTGCTTACTGAGCACCTGCCCGCAACGCGCCAGCCACCACGCTCAGCGCGGATGCTCCAGGAGCAAACAGACCCTGCCCCGTCCCTCGTGGAGTTCACGGCTGAGAGGGCGGACACGTGGCGCACGGGAAGACAATGCACGAGCAAATAAACTTACGTTGATGATTCCTACGGATAACAGGAAGGGACAGACACCTGGCTGGAGGTGTGTGAGTGGCGAACAGTTACTCAGGGGCATTAGTCACCAGGGAAATGCATGGTGGAGAGAGAAAGATCCCGTCCACACCCGGAGAGTGGCTCGTTGGGATGGCTGGCCAGGAGGTGGAAGAAGTGGAACTTCCCATCTGTGCCGGCAGGAATGCGCAATCATTGTGGAAAGCAGATTGCAGCTACCTAGAAAGCTAATCGTGTTTAACCACCAGCCCTTCCACCCCCAGGCGTTTACCCAAGGTAAGGAGAGCATTATGCCACCTAGCGACTCGTTCACGAACGGTCTCAGCAGCCTTATTTATTCCAGCCCCAAACTGGAAACGACCCAAAGGTACATCAGCAAGTGAGAGCATAAACAAGGTACTACAAGAAAGAAGGGGCTGGGATCTAGCTCAGTTGGTAGAGCGCCGCGCTGCAGTCTCTGAGGTCCCGAGTTCAATTCCCAGCACCGCAAAAATGGGAGACGGACCTGGCAATCCACTCCCAGGGCAATCCCAAAACAGTCAGCCATTGAAAACCCTATGAGGGTCGCTATGAGTCGGGTACCGACTCCACGGCACCTAACAACAATAACAACAGCAACATAAGAAAGAACAGACTGTTGCATGCAGCGAGTGTGGACAGACCTCGAAGTATCATGCTAAATGAGTAAAGTTAGACTGAAGCCGAGCGCACCCTGTGGGAGTCCATTGACATCAAACTCTAGAAAACGCCAACCTTCTTGTCATGCAGGAGCGGATGAGTGGCCTCCGAGGGTGTGAAGGGGAGGGAAGGAGAATAAAAGCAGGCAGGGGGAAGTTTCTGGGGCGGAAGGGTTCATGGTCACTGCCTGGATTAGAGTGATTGTTTGCAAGTATTGACATGTATGAAAACTTACCAAACTTTGCATTTTAAATCTGTGTAGTTTACAGAGGATCAAATATACTTCAGTAATGTTAGAAAATGGAAACTCAGCTGGGCGCAGTAGCTCACGCCTATAATCCCAGCGCGACTTGGGAGGTGGAGGCAGGAGGATTGTAAGTTCGAGACTAGAGGCAGTCTGCGTAATTTAGCGAGACCCTGTCTCAAATAAAGTAAAAAAATGGGCTGGGGGTGCAGCTCAGTGCTATAGTACTTGTAAAGCATGCAAGAGCAAGGTCCTGGGTTCAACCCCTAGTACCACAAAAAAAAAAAAAGTAAAAAAATGGGCTGGGGGTTCAGCTCAATGGTATAATACTTGCAAAGCATGCAAGTGTGAGGCTCTGGGTTCAACCCCCAGTACTCCATATAGCCTAGAATGTGGTGGCGTGGCTGGGTGACTAGAGGAGGTTCCCAGAGCTGAGCTGAGACGTGGCTTGTTGTTAGGTGCCGTTGAGTCTGTATCCGACTCACAGCGACCCTCTGCACAACAGGGGAAACACTATTGTCAGTGCTTCTCTGTTGTTCATAGGGTTTTCAGTGGCAGATTGATTTTTGGGAGTGGGTTACCAGATCTCCCAAGCCTACAGCACCTGGTGTTCCCAGGCGGTCTCCCATCCAGGTACTAACCAGGCCTGGCCCTGCTTAGCTTCCGAGATCTGACGGGATCGGATGCCACAGGGCTACGGCTGCAGGCCGAGAAGTGGCAGGAGGGTGCATACCTGGAGGAAGAGTGTTCTGCATGGTAGGGACAGCCAGCCTGGAGCATTTATAAGAGGAGTGAGCTTGGCAGCTCTGGGCAGGTGCAGGGTGGACGGTGTGGTCCGAGTGGCCAAGGACGAGTATGCTTAGAGCTGCTTTCCTGGACAGACTCAGAAGGGCCACATGTGACGCTGTCCCGGAGGAGGACAGAGACTCAGAACTCCGAACCTCTAGTGCAAGATGGAGCTGCCAAATGGAACCATGCCTAGATCTTGAGTGACCGAGCTGGGCGCTGTGGGCGGTGCAGGTTGTGGGGTGACAGGCAGCCTGGTGGGAAACCATTGGTGGGAAGAGCGTAACAGGCCAAGGATGGAAGGCTGACCCGTTAGGACAGCCCCGGTTTCACAAGGTTCCTGGCTAGGAAATGCCAAGTGCTAGGGAGAAAATGAAAATGTCTTTTGGAATCTCCGTTCCTAAAAGGATACAAGGTCGGGGCATCAGAGCCCCAGGCCCTGGCAGACCCCACAGGGCTCCGCAAGCCTCCCCCACCCCCAGGCTAGGACTCCCTGGAAAACACGGGGTAGCAAGAGCTGAGCGCCGCTGAGGACCCAGCGCTGGGCCTGGAGCCCGGCCGGCTCATCCACCACAGCAGAGCTACTGACTCCGGGGTCCTTCACACGACGAGGCTCTGCAGGATGGAGGTCAGGCGGCGCAGGGCACACAGCACGTCAGATGGGCAAGCGGGTGGCTGCTGGCTTGCGTAGCTGAGCCCGAGACCCAGAACGAAGGCGGGCAACAGGCTGGTCCTGACTCCCTGCTCGGGGCTGGGGCAGGATGTCAGAGAATCAGACAACAGCATGGTGAAGGCAGGATGGGGGCGTGTTGGGGCTCAGCAACACGCGCCGCTGCTGCTGGCGGGCGGCGACGCAGTGCCACGCGCACAACCTCCATCTCTGTTCTTACTGTGTGCTCAGCGCTCCAGGGAGCACGTGACCTGCCTCACCCCGTCCAGTCCTCATGGCCATCCCGTGGTCACTGCCTAGGCTGGAAAACTGAAGCCCATAGAGCTGAACCCACCTGCCCAAGGTCATGTAGCTGGCAGGTGGTGGGTCCAGGACCGAAGACACTAGCACTGAGCGTTTAACCACTTTATGATTCTGCTTCTTGAAGAGCAGTGCCGCCTTATATTTGTGTACAGTGTTGCAGCTTATGGAGTTTTTTTTTTTTGGTGGGGGGGGTACTGGGGGTTGAACCCAGGGCCTCGCGCCTGCATGCTCTGCAGGTGCTGGACCACTGAGCTGCACCCCCAGCCCATTTTTTTACTTTTTGAGACAGGGTCTCGCTAAGTTACACAGACTGCCTCTGGTCTCGAACTTGCGATCCTCCTGTCTCCGCCTCCTGAGCTGCTGGGATGAAGGCGTGCGCCACCGTGCCCGGCTGGCTTGTGGAGTTTTTATAAATCTATTATTTTTTTTTATCCCCATGACAGCTTGACAGAAAGAGGGCTGGAGTTTTTCTTAATATTTAGAGGATAAGAAAATGGGAATAACGGTGGAGGGACGTGGGCAAAAACACAAAGCTCACGGGTGGTAGAATCTGCACTGGAACCTGGCCAGCTCTGTCCAGCACCTGGTGGTGCTTAGAGGTGTAAGCTAGCCCCCAGAAACACAGCAGGACAGCAGGCTTAGGAAACTCGTGTGTCTGTGTGTGTGTGTGCGAGCGCGCGCGTGTGTGTGTGTGTGTGTGTGTGTGTGTGGTACTTGGATGGAGCGCTGGGCAGCCAATACAAGATGTCCAGGGCAGGGTGTGAGGGGGTAGGATTTCAGGCGTCTGGAAAGCATGTATCCAGGTTTGAATCTTGGTGCTCCTCAGTGACCTTGGGTGAGAATTGTGCAACTGCTCTGTGCCCAAGTTTCCTTGGCTACAAAGTAGAGAGATAATAGGAATTCTTGCTTGCTGGCATATTTCTGAGAATTGAGTGAATTTTTTTTTTTTTTTTTTCAGGCCTGGGGGTTGAACCCAGGGCCTTGTGCCTGCATACTCTGCAAGTGCTGGACCACTGAGCTGCACTCCCAGCCCGTTTTATTTTTTTAAATTTTTTTGAGGCGGGGTCTCGCTCAATTACGCAGACTACTGCTGGTCTCGAACTTGCGATCCTCCTGCCTCCGCCTCCCGAGCCGCTGGGATGACAGGCGTGTGCCACCGCGCCCGGCTTGAGTGAATATTTGTAAATTGTAAAAACCTGCCAGTCCCACTGGTAAGGGTTTGGTGAGGGCTGGTAACACATTCAGACACGTGACCACAATAAGGCAGGAGGAGGTGTCTGCCTCTGAGGCAGACTACTGAGCTCTGGTGGGACTGACAATGCCGGTAGCTCCCCCAGCTGTGGCCCCACCGTAGAGGGTCCCCCTGCCGATGGGTCTCCCCTCTTTATTCCTAATTACCATGAGCTCGCGAGTCTTCTCCACCCCTCTGCTGTTCGCTCTGTGAAGGAGGGGAAAGGTCTTTACCAGAAAGGCTCAGCTCTTCAGGGGCAGGGGCAGGGAGGACAAGGCCGTGCCTGTGCGCCTGTGCTGATGGAAGCGTCCCCTTGCAGGACGAGGGCTGTCTCAGGTGTGTGTGTGGAGGTGGGGACCCAGGAGCCTGTGTGCAGTGTGGGTGGGGAACATGGCTCCACCTCCTCCTCCCAGAGTAGCGACTAAGCGTGGACAGGGAAGGAGGACAGAGCCAGGGCTGAGGGAGGGCAGGGAGAATGAGGTCGTGAATGGGTTCGTAGAGCTGAGTGTGAGCTGAGGGCTCCGCATGGCTCGAGCCCTCTGCTTCCCACTTGCTCCAAGGGGCTCCTCCTCCCTCCTCCCCTCCGGCAGGTCACTCACGTGAGAAATCCCCACGGCAGCTCTCGCCTAGGAGCCCCTCGCGTGAACCAACACCTTCAGCCCTGTTATATCCCGTTCCGTCCTCACAGCCTCTCTGTGAGCTGGACAGCACCAGTCGCATTTTACTGATGGGGAAACTGAGGCTCAGAGGAGTCCAGTGACATTCCCAAAGAAAAGCTGCTGGTGCCGGGCGCGGTGGCGCATGCCTGTCATCCCAGCGGCTTGGGAGGCAGAGGCGGGAGGATCGCAAGTTCGAGACCAGAGGCAGTCTGTGTAAATGAGACCCTGTCTCAAAAAGTAAAAAAGTGGGCTGGGGGTGCAGCTCAGTGGTCCAGTACTTGCAGAGCCTGCAAGTGGGAGGCCCTGGGTTCAACCCCCAGTACCCCCCCCCAAAAAAAAGAAAGAAAGAAAAGCTGCTGGCAAGTAGCAAGGTCATGCCCTTTCTTCCCCAACACACTGTCTTTCGAGAAATACTATCCATGCGGTGAGCTGAGTCTCTCTTGTGACTGCCTCCTTGTCACTTTCTTCAGCTGTGACATGGCAGCCTGGTGGGGCACAGCAACCACCGCTCCTTGCAGTGACAGATTCTCGAATGTTTCATACGCATTTGTAACTACAGACACTTCTGGTTGTTGAAGTCTCCCCCTGCTCACGGCTGAATGAAGCCCTCTCAGACCTCAGCTCCTGCCGGGACCAACTCTGTGTGGCCCCCTCGCTCACGCCCATCTCTGCTCTTCCACAGAGGAGGTGGCGGAAGGCAAGAACGCCATCCTGATTGGGATGAGCCAGTGGAACTCCAACGACCTGGCGGAGCAGATGGAGACCATGGGGAAAGTGGCCGCGCACCCAGGTGAGCGTCGGCCTCTCCCGTGGCCAGGCTGTGTGCAGGTGTGTGCTGCAGAGGGCCGGCTGGGGCTGGGACTGGGGTCTTCCTCGAAGTGTCATTGGTCTGGGTGGCCACCCTCACAGTGTTCCTGAACGTTGTCACCTGCGGGAACTGCCTGGGGGACATCTTGGGGTTCTTGCAGCAGAACAATTGCAGGGACTCCACCAGGGCTTCCTCTGCTGGTAGAGCGCTCTGGGGAGCCTGGGTAGTTCAGGGCAGGTGTGACGTTCAGTCTTCTTGGATGGCCAGACCCGTGAGGCAGAAAGTACGGGCCGACGGGAGGAGCCACTGAGCAGGGACCGAGCTGAGGTCTCAGGGGAGGATGGCGGTGAGGCTGGCGGAGCTGCGGAAGGAGGCGTGTGGGCCAGGGGTTCCCCCAGGAGGCTCTGCCCAAAGGAGAGCGTTGGCCAGGAGTTCAGTCTGCAGGTGAAGCAGGCACACCCTGACGGGCCTCCATCTGTCTGTCCGCCCCCACCACCATGTTCACCACCAGTGGAACATTTCCGAAAACCCACCACGGATAGATAACTGTGGCAGGGGAGACCACGGATGACTCAGCTGAGGCCCTGCCTTGTGACGTGGACCCGGTGTACGTGTGGACACAGGGATCAGGGTTGAGCTACAGGGCTGGGGAGGGAGGTGGGACTTTTAGAAGGAAGCAGGGGAGGGGCTCAAGGAAGGGCCCCTGATAATGAGGCCGTGAGCCGGGCTTCAATGTGAAGGAGGTAGATGTTGTTGTTGTTAGGTGCCATCGAGTTGGTGTCCGACTCATAGCGACCCTACGTACAATAGGCGAAACACTATCGTCAGTGCTTCTCTGCTGTTCACAGGGTTTTCAATGGCAGATTGATTTTTGGGGGTGGGTTGCCAGGCCCTTCTGCCAAGCCTACAGCACCTGGTGTTCCCGGGCGGTCTCTCATCCAAGTACTAACCAGGCCCAACCCTTTGCTTCCGAGATCTGATGAGATCAGATGTCACAGGGCTATGGTTGCAGGCAGAGGTAGATGAGGAGGTCATAAATTCCGAGCGGACATATGGGGAAATGGAGGCTCTGAGAGCCTCCGCTGAGGGCTGGTTTGAGTATTGTTGCATTGGAATGTGAAGAAGGCCGGGGCCAGCACCTCCTGCAGCATGCAGAGCAGTGACCTTTGTACCTGACACCTTCAGGCCAGGCTGTCACCCGCACCAAGCTCCTGCTCCTTCTGTCTTTGTCTTCATCTCTTTTGTGTGTCTATAACAGAACATCTGACGCTGGATAATGCGTAAGGAAAAAAGGTTGGCTTGGCTCGTGGTTCTGGTGGCTGAGTCACCACGGTGCTCTGGTGAGGGCTCCTGGCCGCATCCCAGCATGGAGAGTAGCCTCACAGGGTGGGAGTGCACGGGAGGGGAGAGCGGTGTGAGCCGGAGAGGTCACATGGTCGTGGAGGAAGCAAGACAGTGGGGAGGGGCCGGGCACCTCTCTCCTAACAACTCAGCCTTGTGGGAGAGAATTCACTCCTGTGAGACCTAACCCACCCCTCCAGACCCGCATTAGTCCCTGCATGTAGGGAGAAATTGGGAGGAAATTGGCAAAAACCCCAAAACTGGGAAAACGGCTAAATCTAGGGAAAATGAAAGTAACTTGGTTGGACATGTGTACAAAGCCCTTCACAAATCCCCCAAACCTGATTGGACAATTGGACTCAAAGCTGATTGGCTCAGGCCATTCCATGGGTGAGCTATATAAGGAGCTGCACTGCAGCAACTCGCCCTTTACTTTTTCGCCCGGACCTTCGACCACCAACAAGGAAAGATCCCTTTTCTCATCCAGACCATCGGCAAGGAAACAGCTTCCCCTTTTTCTCCCAGACCACCAATGAGGAAACAGCTCTGTCTCTCTCTCTGACCACCGATGAAGCAAGAACTGTCTCCTTGTGACCACCGAGACCACCAACACGGGTGTTTGCCCCTGCAAGGCAAAAGCGCCTGAGGCTTTTCCTTTTGCCCATCTCTGCTGGTGTCCCGAGGGTCGCAGGAGTCCATGACCCTCCCCAGAGGGTCCTGAGTGAATTGTGTTTAGTATCTGTGTGCGCGGCGCTGCCGCCCGTCCGAACATTCGGGCTGGACTGTGAGGCGCGGGCCCCACACCTTCTGGAAGGCCGTCTTGGCTCCATCACCTGCAGGGCCCCACCTCCCACATGCTCTGACATCTCAGTGCTATTATGCCAAGGACCAAGCTTCCAGTACATGAACTGCTGGGGACAAACCTATCCGAACCTCGGCATTCATTTCCTTTTTCTGTCCCGGCCCTGCCGTGTCACAGTCTTGGCCTGGGCTGGAGTTGCGCAGCGGGCCAGGCCATCCTAGCATGGGCTGTGCAGTGAGGTGGCCCTGTCCCAGCCCCAGACGATGGCTCTCTTGGCCCCAGCTTCTGCTCCTCTCCTTAGCCTGTGTCCCTGCCTCTGTGGTTCAGGGCCCTCCTGTGCCAGAGCACTCATCCAGAGAGGGGGCCAAACCTAGGATGGCAGCTGCGTTTTACAGATTAAGAACCCTGTGGAAGCCGGGTCTTGCTGAGGCCCAGGCCGGGGCTTTGCCTCCTAGACTGGACTGAGGTTTGGCAAGGTTTGGCCCCCCACGAGGTTAGACCCAAGAAATGCAGACTTGCAAAAGGAGAGGCACCTCAGGACCACTGTCGCATCCTGGGAAGGGTTGGTTCTGCCTCCACCCGCGAGACCAGTCCGAAGACAAGGTCCAGAGACTGGGATCATAGGCATGTGGCACAGTGCCTAACTTTCTTGTCTTTTTCTTTTTCTTCCTTTCCTCTCTCTTTTTTCCCTGTCTGTCTGTCTTTCTTTCTTTCTTTCTTTTTCTTTCTTTCTTTCTTTCTTTCTTTCTTTCTTTCTTTTTTCTTTCTTTCTTTCTCTTTCTTTCTTTCTTTCTTTTTCTTTCTCCTTTCTTTCCTTCTCTCTGCTTTTCATATGACCATACATAGAGCCAGCTCATTCTTTTTGCCTGTACTATGGCATTCTCTGCGATAGATATACCATAATTTATCAGGCCATTCTGCAGTGATAGAAATTGGAATTTTTCCCTATTAAAAAGGCTGGGCTTGGATTTGCAGATGGGCCCTTGCTCCGCTCTTTCCTTCTCCCCAAGACTGCCTGCAGGGACTACGGATTCCAGATACTGCTCTGTGACCACTCGTGGTAGCCACAGAAAAAGGCCAACCGTGATTTGTCCTCAGCCCCCACCGCCTTTGTCACTTTCGCTGCAGCGGTCTGCTCGGAACTGTTCAACTCAGACACAGTGAGCGCTTAGTAGCGGCAGCAGCAGCCGGGTACGTGGGGAGAAGGAAGCGCAAGGGAGGCCCACGGGCCATGCGAAAGGGCGGCTCTGCAGCCCACCGGCCTGGATCGGAGCCCCAGCCCGCCTCTCTGGCTTTGTGGCTGGGGAGAGCCGCCTCACCTCCCTGACCCTCCGTTTCTCTATCTGCAGAGTGGGGTGCTAGGGACACCGCCGTGAGAATCACATGAGAGACACCTGCAGAGCGCGTTCACAACGTGGAGTCACAGAGAGGGGAGGAAAGAGGAGTAACAGTGTGGCACGGTCGGGTCAGGGCAGTGCCAGCCTGAGCCCAGAGCCCAGAGCCCGAGCTGCAGAGCAAGGAGTGAGTGGGCTGGGGGTGGGGACAGGGCAGAGCCAACCGGCCCATTCCGGCTCTTCTGAGCCCGTGTTCCTGCGGGTTCAGGGTGAATTCCCACAACAGGATGCCAGACACATTAATTCCCTGAAGTGTAGCTGTCATCTGTGGAGCCGCCACAGGGGCCAGACCCTGAAAGGCGGCAGGGGGGTGCCATCCGTGTACAGGGACCTGCGGGGAGGAGTGGGTTCCTCTGCAGTAAGACAGGCGGAGGAGAGGCTGGAGGAGAGGCGCTGGGGAGGGCTTGGGGACAGGACGTTCTGAGAAGGCTTGCTGAGAAAGGCTGCCGTCAAGAACTGCTGCTGTTAACCAACACCCCTGCGCCCCTCAGCTTTCCTGCCTTGAAACACAGGGCTCAGCCCGGGGACCCCCTCTCATAGTGACACCTGCCCAGGGACATTTTCTCCATGGACGCTCCAGCTTCCCTCCATGACAGCTCCATCTGCCTCCAGCCCAGATGTCTCTCCTGGGCTCTGGACTCACATGCCTGGTAGCACCCTTCCTGGATGCCCCACGTACTCCTGCTCTGCAAATTCCAAGCAGAGCTGACCTTCCTCTGACACCCAACTTACGCTTTAGATCCCGTCTTCTTTCTCCTTAACCGCGTACAGCAGGTGTCCGATAGGGCCTTCCTGACTGCTAATGGCTCCAGGTCTCGAGGGTGCTAATGCCGGGGGGTCCTCCATGTGTGTCTCTGCCCACAGGCCCTCCTGGCCTCGTGTATTCCTTGTTTGTTGTGAGCTCATGTTGGTGACTCCTTTTTCTTTTCTGTGTGAGTCCGTGTGCCCCACACTGTGCAAGCCTCGCAGAGGCTGCTCTCGTGTTTCTTTCTGCTGGGCTTGAGTCTCTCACTCATCTTGAATATTTTCTACACCGAATTTATACCACAGGGTTTTCACTCGACATGGGTGGTATAAATTTAGACTCTGCACCTAGATGTGCTTCGGGTGTTAATTACTTGCATGTGACTTTTTTCTTTCTCACTGTCTGCTAGTGGTTTCTTCGCTGCTGCCTCAAAGGAATTTGAGCACGTGTGCGTGTGTGTATGCGTGTGTGTGCGTGCGTGTGCATTCCTTCGTGGATGGAGCACCTCTTCAAGGATCCCCACGGGACAGGGGTCTCCACCTTGGCTCCTCACCATTCCACAGGTTGAGGTCAGGTGTGGAGCTGAGCTCCTCGCCCGGGAACCTCCATGCCTCGGGTTGGGGATTCTGAGTCTCCTCCATCCCGGCTTCTGCCTTCCGCCTTCCTCTCTCAGTGCAGGCTCCTCTTTGGTTCTGACACTGTGTATCATACTTCCTGAATCGTAAGCCTGGTTATTTTGGGGGGACCTGTTGTCCATTTTATGTGTACTTTAATGGAAAGGGATCCTTCAACATCAGCTCAGTGTACTTTACATTGTCATTCGACAGTTGCTTGTCTTATTTTTACTCAGCGTGCTTTTGATTGTGATAAAATACATATAAAATTTACTTTTTTTTTGTGGTGCTGGAGGTTGAACCCAGGGCCTCGCACCTGCATGCTCTGCAAGTGCTGGACCACTGAGCTGCGCCCCCAGCCCATTTTTTTTTTTACTTTTTGAGACAGGGTCTCGAAAAGTTACGCAGACTGCCTCTGGTCTCGAACTTGCGATCCTCCTGCCTCCGCCTCCCGAGCCGCTGGGATTACAGGTGTGCACCACTGCACCAGGCTCAAAATTTACTTTTTTAAAACTCATTTTCAGTGTATAGTTGGGTGGCAATAATCCTGATGCCGTACAGCCATCATTACCAACCATCTCTAGAGCTTTTTTATTATCTCAAACTGAAACTCTGTATGGATTAAATAGTAATTCCCCATTGCCACCTCTCCCAGCCCCTGACAGCTACCATTCTCCTTTCTGCTCCAATGAATTTGACCTCTCTAGGTACCTCACATGGGCTGGGGTTTAACTCAGTTGGTAGAGTGCTGCTCTGTGCTCTCTGAGGCCCTGGATTTGATCCCCAGCATCACAAAAATGGGAGAAGGACCTCGCAACCCACTCTCTGAAACATCCCTACATAATCAGCCATCAGAAAATCTATGAATAGCAGAGAAGCACTGACATAGTGCCGGGCACGGTACAGCAGGAGTGTTTCGTTCTGTTGTACATAGGGTCTCTATGAGTCGGACCTGACTCAATGGCACCTAATGATGGTGATGGGGTACCTCAGATAAGTGGGCTCATAGAGTATTCGCTCTTTTGTCTGGCTTATCGCATCAGCATAATATTTTCAAGATTCGTCCGTGTTGTCGCATGAATCAGTATTTCATTCTGCTTTGTGGTGAGTAATTTTACATTGTATACATCACATTGTTTTTATCCACTCGGCTGCTGATGGACATTTGGGCTGTTTTCGCTTTTTAGCTGTTGTGACTAATGCTGCCATGAACATGAGTGTGGGAATAGCCACCTTTTTTCTTGAACACATTCTTGTTGGGGGGAAAAATCCAACAATGCAAATAAAACCAAAGTCTTCCTTTGTTATTCCTTCTGTTGTCACCCTCGTCACAGAGTTTGTCAGTGTGGACGTTCTCTCTCTGGAGATGGATTGTGTTAGACGTTAGTGTCACTTGGTTTCTCTTTTCTTCTCCTCCCTTCTCCCGCCCCCACCCTCCCTGCCCCTTTTTGGTACTGGGAGGCTGAATGCAGGGCTTTGCTCATACTTTGCAAGCGCTCTACCTCTGAGCTGCATCCTCAGCCCCCTTTAGAAACCTTTCATCTTCAGGCAGGATCTTGCTAAGTTGTGCAGGCTGCCTCTGGCTTCCAACTTGCAGTCCTCCTGCCTCTGGTTCCCAAATCACTGGGATTATAGGCATGTGCCACAGCGCCTAACTTTCTTTTCTTTTTCTTTTTCTTCCTTTCCTTTTTCTTTTCTTCCCTCCTTCCCCCCTCTCTTTCTCTCTCTCTTTCTTTCTCTCTCTTTCTCTTTCTTTCTTTCTCTCTCTCTCTCTCTCTTTCTTTCTCTTTCTTTCTTTCTTTCTTTCTTTCTTTCTTTCTTTCTTTCTTTCTGTGTTTCAGCTTTTCATGTGAGCATATACAGAGTCAGCTCATTCTTTTTGCCTGTATTATGGCATTCTCTACAATAGATATACCATAATTTATTGGGCCATTCTGCAGTGATAGAAATTGTAATTTTTCACTATTAAAAAGGCTGGGGTTTTGCTCAGTTGGTAGATTGCTTGCTCTGTGTGCTCTGAGGCCCTGGATTCGATCCCTAGCATTGCAAAAATGGGAAAAGGACCTGGCAGCGCACTCCTCAAAATCAATCTCCAAACAATTAGCCATCGAAAACCCTATGAATAGCAGAGAAGCCCTGCCATGGTGCCCAGCGTGGCACAGTGTCAGGGAGTGTTTTGTTCTTTTGTATACACGGGTCATTGTGAGTCAGACCCGACTCAACAGCACCTAACAACAACAAAACTATTAAAAGGATGCTGCTGTTGTTGTTGTTGTTATGTGCCATAGAGCTGGAACTGACTCATGGTGACCCTGTGTACAGCCGACAAACACTCCCTGATACCGTGCCATGCCTGGCACTATTGTTAGTGTTTCTCTGCTATTCACAGTGTTGTCTTTGTCTGATTGTTGCAGGAGCAGGCTGCCGGGTCCTTCTCCCAAGCCTATAGCACCTGGTATTCCCAGGTGGTCTCCCATCCAAGGACTAAGCAGGCTCAACCCTGCTCAGCTTCTGAGATCAGACAGGATGGGACGCCAGGGTGGTATGGCTATAGACAAGAGAATACTACATAGGTTAAAACTATAAACATTGAAAATTACAAGAGCTACTTCCAAATAGTTTTCCAAAAAGACTGCAAATGTATATTTGCATATCAGCCAGGCAGTAGGATAGCCCCCTCCCCACAGTGTTGCCAGATTTGATATTATCAAACATAAAAATTATACCTGATTGATGGGTGAAAATATTTTCTTATTGATTTATTTTATCTTGACTTGATTACTTGATTTCTTTCTTTTTCTCTTTCTTTCTTTCTTTCTTTCTTTCTTTCTTTCTTTCTTTCTTTCTTTCTTTTCTTTCTCTCTTTCTTTTTTCAGTACTAGGGGTTGAACCCAGGGCCTTGTGCATGTTAGGCCAGTGCTCTACCACTGAGCTGTATCCCCAACTCTTTTTAATTAATTTATTTTTTTAATCTTGAGGAAGGTTCTCTATAAGGTGTGCAGACTGCCTCTGGCCTAGAACTTGCAATCCTCCTGCCTCTGCCTCCCCAGTTTCTGGGATTATAGGTGTGGGCCATGGCTGCTGGCTCTTTACTTGATTTCTACTGAGACTCAACATCTTTTCATAAGTGTGTCGACAAACCCTGTTTTCTTTTTTCTGATTTTCTCAAACATAATCTTTGCCCATCTTCCATTGGGTTGTCCTTTCTTATTTTCCTAGGGAACATTTATATATTCTAGATGTAAACTATTTGTCTATTATGTATTTGAAGTCTTGCCACTTTGCAGAAAGTTCTTATTGGCTTTAAGAGTTTGTTAGTTGATTCTCTCAGGTTTTCTAGGTCATAGCAGCTATATCCTTGCCAGTAGTTGTACTACTTTTTTTTTTTCCCCCAGTACTGGGGGTTGAACCCAGGGCCTTGCACTGGCATGCTTTGCAAGTGCTGTACCACTGAGCTGTACCCCTAGCTCATTTTTTCATTTTACTTTTTTGAGACAGGGTCTCGCTAAATTAGGCAGGCTGCCTCTGGTCTCGAACTTGTGATCCTCCTGCTTCGGCCTCCCGAGTTGCTGGGATTACAGGTGTGTGCCCCCACACCTGGCTTATACTACTTATTTTCTTTATAAATTGAGTCACATTGCCATCTTAGGATTTTGTCAACAGTATTTATCCCCTTCACCATGAAGGTGATCTACAGGCAATGTCCCAAATCATAATTCACACACAAAAAAACCCAACACATAAATGTGTAAAATAAATTCATAAATAGCACAGGGTTCCTATCAGCACCTGGTGGCACAAGTGATGGCAGGCTTTGCTCCTGATCTTGACTCTGGTGACAGTGTGGGGACATTCCAGTGTCTCACCAGTGTTCCAGAAACGTCCTTCATCAAGGTGAAAACATTACCTTCTCAAAGTCGCATCCTTTCTTATTTCCCCCATTATTTATTTGTATCTATTCCTCCTCTCATTTTTAATACATTTGCCAAAGGTTTACTTATTTTGATGCTTTTTCAAAGAAATAGCTCTTGGTTTTATTAAATCAATTCTGTTGTCAACTCTATTTTTTTCTATTTAATTTATTTAAATTAATATTCCTTTTATTTTATTTCATTAACTCTTTCTGTCTACTTTCTTCTTCAAATACAGTAGAAAACATTCATGGGTCCTTCCAAGGCCTTAAGGGCCTAGCAAGATGTTTACCTATTGGATTTTGGGGGTCAAATTTGCAAAAGTGAGATTTTTCATAATCTTTTTCTTAAAGGGGACCCCCAAATTGTACAAGCTACGGTCTTTTGCTGCCAGGCCCTTCCAGAGTTTACAACCTCCACGTTTTTCCTTTTGACCCCAAAAGTACTTAGAGCCATTCATAAAAATCTTGGAGAATAGATTTTCCTTTCTTGTTAATTTGTAGTTTTATTCTTTTGTGACTGGATTGTACCCTTAAGCGCTATCTTTTGAAGTTCTTTCTTGTCTAATACATGGTCTGAGTGTGTGTGAAGATTACGTATGGATTTAGAGATTGCCTCTGTACGGTGGGTTACAAGTTCTCTACCTATGAGATCAAACGTAACACTCCACACAGTTTTCTCCTTTCCTTTCTTATGGCTTTGATAGACACCATCAGGTTTTTTACATATTCTTTTTCTGTATTTCTAAAAATCTGCACTTTTTTTTTTGCGATACTGGGGGTTGAACCCAGGGACTCGCACCTGCATGCTCTGCAAGTGCTGGACCACTGAGCTGCACCCCCAGCCCATTTATTTACTTTTTGAGACAGGGTCTCACTAAGTCACGCAGACTGCCCCTGGTCTTGAACTTGCGATCCTCCTGCCTCCGCCTCCAAGCCTCTGGGATTACAGGCGTGCGCCAGTGCATTCAGTCCAAAATTTGCACATTTGACACACACTTCAATACTGGTACTTTCTGCCAGAATCTGGATTAAAGCAGTACTTCCACCCTATTGCTGAATAGTAAGGGATTTTGGTATGTTTTTTTGTTCCCTGCCCATTTGGTTTCAACCTGTCCATTCTTATGTCAGCCTAATGTTAAGTTTCACTGTTCTTCCTTGGGGAGGGCCCTCATTATGGCTGGGGTGAGGGGCTTCTCTGTCCTCCCTTCTCCCCCCCTCACTGCACATCTTCCTCATCCTTGGCCAGTTAATTACGTTGAGGTATGATTTGCATTCAGTAAAATTCTCCCTTTTGGTGAGCAGTTGTCTCTGCAACTTCCTAAATTCCCTGGCTTCCTCCTGATGTACTTCCTGTGTAAACTAGAGTCTTTCCTCAATGGAGTCCTTGGGTAGGGACTGAGCGTAGTAACTTTCCAGGCCTTCGCCTCTGAGAGAATGTCTTCATTTTGCCTTCTCATTGGAATGCAGGATTCGCTGCGTCCCTCACTGTTTTCTCATCTGTTGCCCGCGGCATTCCTCCACCATCTTCTTGCTGGTGCCGCTGGTGAGGATGCCCATTTAATCCTCAGTCCTTTGTGGGTAATCTGGATTTTTCTCTTGTCGAAGCCTTAAGTGTTTAAAGCTGTGTTCTTTGTATTGGGGAGACACAAAGCTTCTGAGCGAGATTTTCGTTGTGGTTGCTTGTAAGGCTTCCCTCTGCTGTACTCTTTCGTTCTTCCAAGACTTGCATTAGAAAGATGGTGGAGGGCCGGGGGCACGGTGGCGCACGCCTGTAATCCCAGCGGCTCGGGAGGCGGAGGCAGGAGGATCGCAAGTTCGAGACCAGAAGCAGTCTGCGTAATTTAGCGAGACCCTGTCCCAAAAAGTAAAAAAATGGGCTGGAGGCGCAGCTCAGTGGTCCAGCACTTGTAAAGCATGCAGGTGTGAGGCCCTGGGTTCAACCCCCAGTACCGCAAAAAAAAAAAAAAAAAAAAAAAAAAAAAAAAAAAAAAAAAGAAAGAAAGAAAAGAAAGGAAAAGAAATATGGTGGAAGTTTTCCAGCCATGTCTCAACTCGTCCTTCCTAATTCTTGTGTCTCGGTCCTGGCTGTGCTCTGAAGGTTTTCCGCTTCCTCTTTCTCAGGTCCTTCCATTCGCTCAGCCCCTCCATGAAGTTTTGATTTTTCTTTTGCGATGGTCATCTTTTCATTTTCACAGCTCTGACTGTCCTTTTGGCTGACACCTGACGTGGGTTTATAGAAGCTGCGGCTCATTCTGTGCTTTCTGAGCGCCCTCCTGCTTGTTCTGTTACATTTCAGAGTCCTCTGGCAGGTTGGCGATGTGTGGGAATAGCTAACACACTTCGGGCTGGATTAATTAGCCAAAGATCACATGGGAGAGCAGGAGCTACCCAATGCCAACTGTCTAAAGAAGCACAGAACTGTCATTAACCCCGTCCGAGCAAAATAGGTCTTATCAAACTCTCTTTAGAATACTGAGATATAATTCACATAGCACAAAACTTACCCTTTCAAAGCGTCCAATTCAGCCCGTAAGTCTATTTGTGAAGTTACGCAACCATAGCTATTATCTAGTTGTAGAACATTGTCATCAATCCCCGGAGGAAACGCCATACCAGTTGGCAGGCACTCCCCGTCCGTCTTATCCCCCCACTCTAGGATTTCCTATAGATGCAATGGAACCATATATGGCCCTGTAGGTCTGACTTCTTCCTCTTGGCGTAATGTTTCTGAGATTCATCTATATTGCAGCGTAAATCAATACTTCATTCCATTCTGTGGCTGAATGTTATTCTGTTGTACGGACAGACCACATTGTATCTTTTCATCAGTTGATGGACACTCGAGTTGTGTCTGTTTTTTCGCTATTATGCACAATGTTGCGAGATGCCATCACAGAAACAGTTTTTTTTCCCTTGTGGATAAGTGTTCAGCTCTCTTGATACATATCTAGGGGCAGAATTGCTGTATAACAGGGTGTTTTATTGTATTTTTTTTTTTTTGAAGAGGAGCCAGACTCTTCTCCAAAGCATCTTCCTTATTTTACATCCCACCAACAATGTAAAAGGGTCCCCTGCCTCCAGACCCTCATTAATGCTTGTTAGCCTCTGTCTTTTGGTTCTAGCCATGCTAGTGGGTGGGAAGTGGTATCTCATGATGGTTTTAATGTTCATTTCCCTAGGGACTAGGGATGTTCAGCATCTTTTCATGTGCTTATTGGTGACTTGTTTATCTTTTCAGAGATATGTCTGTGCAAAGTCTTTGCCCATTTTAAAATTGGGTTGTCTTTCTATTGTTGACTTGTAAGAGTTCTTTATATATCCTGATCACTAGAATCTTTTCCGTGCCTGCAGCTGTACCACTGTGGTGTCTGATCCCGGGAAACTAAGCAGGGTCGGACATTGTTAGTACTTGTAGGGGGGACCACCTGGGGACACCAGGTGCTATAGGCTTGGGAGACAGACCCAGCAACCCACTCCCAAAAAACAATCAGCCACTGAAAACCCTATGAATAGAAGAGAAGCACTGACAATAGTGTTTTGCCTGTTGTACGTTGGGTCACTATGAATCGGACACCAACTCGCTGGCAACTAACCATAACAAGAATCTTATCCAATAGGTAATTTACAAATATTTTCTCCTATTTTGTAAGTTGTCATTTTGTTTTCCTGATAATATCTTTTGGAGCACACACACACACACACACAAAAGTTTTTTGACACAGAGTGTTGCTCTGTAGCCCGGTCTGACTATGAACTCCTGATCCTGCTGCCTCAGCCTCCCAAGTGCTGGGGTTGCAGATGTGGGCCACCACACCTGGCTTTTAAAAAATTAAATTTTGATGGAGCCCAACTTATCTATATTTTCTTTTATTGTCTGTGCTTTGGGTGCAATATTAAGGAACCGTTGCCTAATCCAAGATCGTGAATATTTACCTCTGCTTTCTTTTAAGAGCTATCATTTTAGCTCTTTCTTATATTCAGGCCTTTAATCCACTTGGAGTTTATATTTGTACATGGTGTGAAGTCAGATTTATATTTGTAGCTCCCTATTAGCCTAATGCGGAATGATGGGATCTGTTTACCGCAACCTGCTGTCAGGTAATTATTAGGGCGGATTAGGAAACGCTGCGAGTGAGTTGAGCCAGCAGCTTCTGATTAATTCCTCTTGGGTATTTTCAGCCTCCCAGGGTGCCCCATCCACCCAACATCCGTCCTTTCTCACACTTGGGGACAGACGCCTTTACTTGGCACAGACAGGCTGCCTGTGATGTCAAACTTTTAATCCTCCTGCCTCACCTTCCTGCCTCACTGGAGTTATAGGAGTGCACCACGGTGCCCAGCCTGGTCTCTGGTTTCCATTCTATCAACATGGTACACTATATTGCCTTTGCATGATAAATAACCCGAATTCTTGGGATAAATTCCACTTGGTCCTTGACAGCACTGGCTGGGTTGTGAACCTTTCATGCTCAGGGCTTACATAGCTCTTCCAGAACAATCTATACTAGTAGTCTGTGAGCCATCACTTTAGGAACTATGTACAACCAGGACTCTTCTTGTTCCTAAAACAAACTCAGTATGACCCTGACCACATTCTCATCGGCAGGAAGGAGGCAGTCACTGCCTGGTGGTCGCTGACCGATCGCTCTGCCCCCAGAGGGCTATTTTTTCCCCACGTCTGGTTCATGGCCTCCCATCTAGATCCATAGTTTTCAAAGAGTAGCCCCTTTACCTTAGAATCACTTGGGAACTTGTTAGAAAGTGAGGGACAGAGCCCCACCCCGACTTACTCAGCCAACTGCTGGGAGTAGGGCTGAGAATCTATGTTTTAACTGGTCCTCTAAGAGAGTGTGAAGAGGCTGGGGTTTAGCTCAGTTGGTAGAATGCCGCTCTGTGCTTTCTGAGGCCCTGGGTTCGATCCCCAGCACCGCACGAATGGGAGAAGGACTTGGCAGGCCACTCCTGAAACAGCCTATGACTAGCAGAGAAGTACCGACATAGTACCAGGCATGGCACAGTGTCAGCGAGTGTTTCTTTCTGTGGTACATAGGGTCGCTGTGAGTCGGACCCAACTTGACGGCACCTAACAAGAGATTCTGATGCATGTTAAAATCTAAGAACAACTAAGCTGGTTGCGGTGGCGCACGCCTGTAATCCCAGAGGCTCGGGAGGCAGAGGCAGGAGGATTGCATGTTTGAGACCAGAGGCGGTCTGCATAATTTAGAGAGACCTTGTCTCAAAAAGAAAAAAAAAAATGGGCTAGGGGTGCAGCTCAGTGGGGACTTGCAAAGCATGCAAGTGCAAGGTCCTGGGTTCAAGCCCCAATACTGCAAAATAAATAAAGAAATAAAGAAATAAATAAAGAACAATTGTTGTTGCTGTTGTTAGGTGCTATGGAGTCCAGTCTGGCTCATAACGACCCTCATTAGGGTTTTCAATGGCTGATTGTTTTGGGAGTGGACTGCCAAGTCCTTCTCCCATTTTTGCAATGGTGGGGATTGAATCCAGGTCCTCAGAGAGTGCAGTGCAGAGCTCCACCAACTGAGCTACTGCATCCATGGGAGACCACAAGTCCATTTCCCTGTATTTTCTTTCCTTTGATCTTTGAGTTTGGTATATTTCTTTCACAGCATTGGTCCTCCTTTAATATTTATCCCTGTAGCATCCCATCCCATCAGATCTCAGAAACTAAGCAGAGTTGGGCCTGGTTAGTACTTGGATGGGAGACCGCCTGGGAACACCAGGTGCTGTAGGCTTGGGAGACGGACCTGAGAACCCACTCCCAAAAATCAATCCACCATTGAAAACCCTATGAACAGCAGAGAAGCACTGACCATAGTGTTTCCCCTGTTGTATGTAGGGTTGCTATGAGTGGGATACCGACTCGACAGCACCTAACAACAACAACAACGAGTCTACTGTAGCTCCCTGTGAGCCTGACTCTGAGTGATGGGACTTGTCTACTGCAACCTGCTGTCAGGTCGTTATTAGGGTGGGTTAGGAAGCACTGCTGAGGGAGTTGAGCCAGCAGCCTTTGATTTATTCCTCTTGGCTATTTTCAGCCTCCCAGGGTGTCCCTGGGAGAAGGACGTGGCAATCCACTCCCGAGGCAGTCTAGAAACAATCAGCCACTGAAATCCCTATGAGGGTCGCTATGAGTCAGCTCGACTCAATGGCACCTAACAACAACAACAGAACAACAACAACAACAACAACAACAACAACAACAACAACAACAACAGCGTGTCCCATCCAGCAAACGCCCATTCTTCTTTATATTTGGGGGCAGATGTCTTGGCACAACCAAGGGTTGTGGACCCCTTGGAAAGGACCAAAGCACTGACTTGTCCCCTGGGGAAGCCCAGATGGTCGCTGTGCCCTCCGAGCTCCTTCCACTTTGGCCACAGACCTTCCTTGTAGGATCGAGGCTAGGGTTTCCTCTCTCCTGGGCTAAATTTATGGGCATTTGACCTTGGTAGTCACACGGGCTCCACACTTAAAAGGACCCACACTTGGTTTTACCCTCCGTCTTCCTGAAATGCTTAGTCATGTTGAGTGAGGACCCTGCATTTTCATCTCGCACTGGGACTTGCAAGTTATGAGGTCAGTCCTGCCTGCCTCTGTCAGGTCTTCCTTCTGTCCACCTTTGGGGGATGTTATGCAGTTTTGGTCTGCAAAGGACACCACTTCTTATTTTACATTGCTGTTACAGATGAATCTGTGTGGAAGTAATGAATGCCATTTTTGGGGACTTGGGGAAGGAGAGAAAGTATAGACCACGCAGTCAGTTTATCATCTTTATGCAATCCCATTGTGATTCTCCTACAATAGAAGCCCAGTAATATCCTTTTGCTCGCTGACAACTCGATCCTTACTGCCTGAAGAATGGAGAAAAATCCCGCACTCTGGCGTATAAGGCCATCTACAGTTCACTCCCAGCCTCCCTCCTGACAATCATTTTTCCAAGGTTGGTAAGTTTCCTGTCACGGCAGGAATCAAACAACCCTGGGACAGCCACCATGGGAGGCAGTACAGAGGGGCTGTCAAATCCCTGTGAAATCCAAAGGTCCCCTGGTCATCCTCTGACTGTGACATTCACGACTTCCAGGCCACGCCTCCCTCCTCCGCCAATCACGGCATGTTCTAGGCTAATAGCCAGGAGTCTGAGTCTTGATCCTCCAGCCCACGTGGAGCACCTCAGCTTCCTGCCTTCTCCCACCCTCACCGGCTTCATCTCCGGCCCCCATGGTCCTGTGCCCTTCCTCCAGGAAGTCACCCTGCTAGCCCAGCCCCTCCTAGACCACCACTTCCCCAGCCAGTGCGCCTTGGTGGGTCCCTGGCCCACCCGCCTGCTCACAGCCTGACGGCCTGCCTCTCTGGCTCTGCGTCTTCCCTCCCCCTCTGACGCCCCGGGTGCTGGGGCCCCTCACGCACTTGTGCCTCTCCTCACTCACATGGTGCTGTGTGCCAAGGCCAGGGACTGAAGGCTGAATGTCTTTTGCAGTGAAGTCAAGCCAGCCATCCAAGGTCTGGGAGCCGATGAGGGAACTGATGGGGGGCAGAGCGAGCCTGCCGGCTGACAACCTAACTGCTCAATGCTGGGGACTTGGGGCGACTCAGAAGTGGACTCAGACTCCACGATGGCTCATCCTCCACCCACGGGGGGTGGGCACCCTGCAGTGAGCTCAGGCACTATAGAGGGGGCGCGGTGGACAGGGAACAGAGAGGACCTGAGAGAGAGCTGAGATGGGGGCTCAGGAGGCCGTTCTGGGGATCGGAACAGACCGAGGAGGACACCAGAGGCAGAAGGAATGGCAGGTGCAAAGATGGAGAGGGGTCATGGGACGTGGGGAGATCAGGGAAGCACAGTTCCTCCTGAGGTGCTGGGGGGGGCGGGAAAGGATGGGGGGGTCTCAGAGAGCAGGCTGAAGCCAAAGGCCTTGAATGGCGGGCAAAGGATGGGGCCTTCTTGGGACTGGCCCTGGGAACGAATGAACTCGTCCACTGCCACCTAGGAGGGGCCCCAAAAGAGCCAGGGCAGGCTCATTCTGCCCCTCACCAGTTCCCTCACCGGCTCCCAGACCTTGGACGCCTGGCTTGGCTTCACTGCGGAAGACATTCAGCGTCAGCCCGAGGCCTCTAAGTACTTGTCCTCGGCGCCCCTGCCAGACCTCCTCTAGGCACTGCTGGGCCCTTGGCCCCTGACTTGTCCTCGCCTCCGCCTGAAGCCCAGGGGGCAGGGGGAGGTCACAGGAGGAGGCAGAGGATCCACACACTGAATGAATGATCCAGGCTGGAGAGCGAGGGGCCAGTGTTAGAAAGGTCGTTCTGGAGGCCAGCGTGGAGGATCAAAGGCAGGGGCCAAAGAGTGGTGTCGTTGCCCCGGCTGGGGCTGGGGTGAGAGGGAGTGAGCTGGAATCTTGAGCTGTCGCTCCGCAGGGGCTCAGCTTTCAGAAACACCTCCCCCACTCCACAGGTCTTCCCTTCCCAGCCCCCTTCAGGATCTGCATCCCAGGCCGGGGAGAGCTGGGCTCTGCTGTCCCAGCACGCCTGGCAGAGCAGGAGAGACCCCCAGGTCTTTCCTCCCCAGGGCCCCCAACCCTGGCCTGGGTCTCCAGGGTAGGCATCCAGTGTCTGTCAACAGGTATGGGTCCGAGGAGACCTATGGGCTTCCCTCTCGTGGGGGATGGGGTGTGCCGGGTGCTGGATGAGGAATGGGAGGAGGACGTATCTTCTTGTGGGGGAAGATGTTTGGACAGGCAGGATTTCGTGGGGGGCACAGCTTGGGTCTGTCTGAGTCCCCAGCCCTGTCCTGTTGGCTGGGGGGCATCACAGCTTGGGGTTGTCTGAGTCCCCAGCCCCGTCCTGTTGGCTGGGGGGCATCACAGCTTGGGGCTGTCTGAGTCCCCAGCCCACGTTGGCTGGGGGGCATCACAGCTTGGGGCTGTCTGAGTCCCCAGCCCGCGTTGGCTGGGGGGCATCACAGCTTGGGGCTGTCTGAGGCCCCAGCCCCGTCCTGTTGGCTGCAGCGTCCTGCAGGTGCTGCTCTTGCCACGAGCTCCAGCTGAGTCCAGGCCGTGGGCCCAGGGGCCCCGGGAAGCTCAAGGGCGACTGGGGTCTCATTTAGGCTGCGCCTGAGCCAGCTGTGCCTTTGGCTAATCGCCGGTGCCCGGGGAGCTGGCTAATCAGGAAGGAGGCTCTCGGGTCCTTCCTTCCTTCTCCTCCACGCGGGAGGAGTGGCCTGGCTGAGCCGGCAAGGCCAGCCTCCTGCCGTTGGGACCCCGCACCCAGGTTGTCAGCCACAGGCTCTTTCTGCCCCCATCGGCTCCCAGCTCCCAGACCTTGGACGCCCGGCTTGGCTTCACTGCAGAAGACATTAAGCCCTCAGTCCCTGGCTTCTAGGTTCTTGTCCTCGGCGCCCCTGCCAGACCTCCTCTAGGCACTGCTCAGCCTTGGCCCCTGACTTGTCGTCGCCTCTGCCTGAGCCCAGGGGGCAGAGGGAGGTCACAGGAGGAGGCACACACTGAGGGAGCGATTTCCCCCTCTGAGCTGCCCTCTCCTCTCTGCGGAGCGGCCTTTGGGGCACAGGTGTGAACCTCCCCTGCTCAGCCTGCAGAGGCTCGCTTGGAGACCACCAGCTGCAAGGGGCCCCGGGGCCCAGCCCGACTTCCCTTCTGAGCACTTCCTTCTTCCTGTCTGAGAACCCCCTGCACTGCCATCTCAAGGTTGCTGGACCTCCCACCTCCACTGGCCTCTCCCCTAGGCTCCCAGGGCCTCCAGGGCTCTGCCTCCCTTCCGGGGACTCCCACCCGTGGAAATCCCACCACGGCTCAGAGTCACGCGCGTGTGGTGGTGAGGGAAGGGAGGGTGGGATCGGCAGCCCACAAGTGGCCCAGGTGTGGAACTGCTATGGGGCCGCGCCTGGAACACAGAGGCAGTGCGTCTGGCCCAGCCTGCCTTGCGGCCGGATGCTGTCCTCCCCGGTGCTGCCGCCTAGGAGGGGCCCAAAAATGGCCGGAGGGTCTGCACTGCAGTCCGTGCTGTGACCACATGCTCCGAAGGGTCCTGGGTTTCTGCTGTCCTGCTCTGAATCCTGTTATTTCTAAGTTTACAGAGAAGGAGGGCTGGGGTTTAGCTCAGCTAGTAGAGCGCTGCGCTGCAGTCTCCGAGGTCCTGAGTTCAATTCCCAGCACCGCAAAAATGGGAGAAGGACATGGCAATCCACTCCTGAGGCAATCCCGAAACAGTCAGCCATTGAAAGCCCTATGAGGGTCGCTATGAGTCAGACATGACTCAATGGCACCTAATAACAACAACAACAGAGAAGGATGTGGCAGCCCACTCCTGAGAACAATCCCCAAGCAGTCAGCCATTGGAAACCCTGTGATAGTCGCCGTGAATCGAACATGACTCAACTGATGGCGGACTGGGATTTAGCTCAGTTGGTAGAGCGCTGTTCTGCAGTCTCTGAGGTCCAGAGTTCGATTCCAGGCACCGCAAAACGGGAGAAGGATGTGGCAATCCACTCCCGAGGCAATCCCGAAACAGTCAGCCATTGAAAACCCTATGAGGGTCGCTATGAGTCGGATGCCGACTCGACGGCGCCTAACAACAACAACCACAACAACTGACAGCAGCTAACAACAATACGTTTCATAAGCGAAACCTCAAGGGACACGTGCAGCCCTACCCTGTGCAGCCCTGGAGCCTCCCAGGTTGAGTGCTGGTACCCCCAGACTTGGCATGCTGTGGGCATGGTCTCAGCGGCCTCTGGGAGCGCCCTGTCTTTCCCTCTTCCTGCAGAAGCCCTGCTGCAGCTCTGCACCCTGGGGCCCGAGGGCTCACCCCCTTCCACCCTCACTTGCACCTCTTCTCAGCTGCCCATGTACTGCTCTGGGTGGAGGGGTTCTTGCCCCGTGCTCATGTGACCCACCTAGCTCTGTGTCCCTGTGCGCAAGGCAGAGGTGTCTGTTGAACATGTGACCCACTGTGTATGTTAGGTCCCCAATCTGGTGGTGGCAGAGGTTTCTTCTCCTGGGTCACCTTAGTTCTTCAGACCCAGCTGGAGCCCAGGCCTGTATGCCTTTGGTCTCTGTGTTTCCCATGATGGGTCTGTCCTTGTTCCCGTTCACATCTGGGCCCCTCTCAGTCCTAGGAAATAACCTTGTTGTTGTTGTTAGGTGCCGTGGAGTCAAGTCTGACTCCTAGCGACCCTCACAGGGTTTTCAATGGCAGATTGTTTCGGGATTGCCTTGGGAGTGGATTGCCACATCCTTCTCCCATTTTTGCAGTGCTAGGAATCGAACTCGGGACCTCAAAGACTGCAGAGCGGCGCTCTACCAACTGAACTAGATCCCAGCCCCAGGAAATACCCCTGGGGCCCCCTTATCATGTTTGTGTGTGTGGGTGGGGGGGCAAGGCTGCTGCCCCAGGGGTCTGGGTCTCTCTTCTCCATCATGGGCCCTGGGGTCTGGGGCACCAGGTGAGCTGGCGAGTACATTCATGGTGGTTCTTCTGAGACACAGGTCTCGAGCCAGTTGTTGAAAGCAAACCAGCAGATAAGACCCTCAGGGAATCGCGTTTACTGTACGCGTGTCAGGTGCCTGTGGCCCAGCGGCTTTGTGTTTTTGATTGTTCGCGATGCACCGAGTGTGCGAACTGTGCCCACTTTCTAGATTGGAAGACTGAGGCACAGACGCGATGCCTCTGCTCGAAGGTATGCAGTGAGTGAGTGAAGGAACCGGCGTTTGCGTGCAGGGGCCTGACTATGATGCAGCACCACCCCCGGGCTCTGGGTACTTGCAAGGTCCTTAGATAGCATGGCATCCACACTGAGGCCCAGAGAGGGACAATGACATGCCTCAGGTCACACAGTGGGTCAGTGGGACCTTCACACCAGACACTTCCTGCTGTCTGTTCCTAGCTGCCTTTGAGAGAGCTGCAGGGCCCCAACTTCGAGGAGGAGGGAGACAGCCTAGGACCCATGTGACCTGAGCCACGAAGGCAGACGTGGCAGGTAGAGGACTGTGGACACAAGGCGCAGGGTTGCGATGGGCAGCGCCTGGGGCTCTTCTGCTTGGCAGGCAGGTGCGGTGGGGAAGGAGGCCGCTGGGAGACGCCCGAGGCCTTTCCTGGATGGAGGTGCCCAGGGGGCTGGAGGGGAAAAGGGCAGTGTTGTGTGGGGAGGGGCCCCTGGCTCAGGGGGCCTACAGGTGGCTTTCTGTGCCACGGAGCCCTCTCCGGACAGCTGGGGAAGCCGTGGTCGCGGTGAGAAGGGGGTACCCAGGAAGCACCCCCAGGGGAAGCAGGGAGGCATCGGTGCCCGACGCACTGCCCAGCCCTGACCCTCGAAGAATGGAGGGCAGGGGAAGGTGGCAGCTGCCAGCGGCTGCTTTAGGAAGGTGGAGGGGGAGAGGGGTCAGGGCGGAGCTGGGCCAGACCCTCCTCTGCCGTGGCATCCAGCAGGCTCCAGGGCCAGGTCTCACACAGAGGCCAAGGGCGGCAGGCCGAATTCGAATTCCAACCCCGTCCAGCTATGGAGCAGAGGGGCAGAGGCGGCCCCCGAGGGCTCACAGGCAGCTGGCCTCACACCCAGGCCAAGGGCGGAAGGCTGCAATCCGGCCCCGTCCAGCTACGGAGCAGAGGGGCAGAGGCGGCCCCTGCGGCTGGCGGACGGCTGGCCTCACACCCAGGCCAAGGGTGCAGGGCTGCAATCCGGCCCCGTCCTGCTACGGAGCAGAGGGGCAGAGGCGGCCCCCGAGGGCTCACAGGCAGCTGGCCTCACACCCAGGCCAAGGGTGGAGGGCTGTAATCCGGCCCCGTCCTGCTACGGAGCGGAGCGCGGCAGCCGCTCAGCTCTCTCTCCTTTCCTTTCCGCAGGCGAGGGGGCCGCGCCGAGCTCATCCAGCCTCCTGCAGGAGAAGCAGCGTGAGTCACCCCGGCTCCGCGGAGCCTTTCCTTCTGGTGGGGGGGGCCTGAGTCCCTGGGGTCCCCTGCGGTCTGCTCAGAGCCCAGAGGGCCCCGGGGTCCTCCCCTGCTTGCCCTCAGGCAGGAAGGGAGGCCAGGGCACCTGCTGAGTGTGGGCTGCTGCTCTGAGCCCCTCTTCGGGGGTCACCTCATGCTGGGCAGCTCAGTGGCCAGGGCGAGGCCGTGAGGGTGGTGGCCGGAGGGGGGTGGGGGGTTGGGAGGCGGCAGAGCAGAGTGGACTGTGGACAGCCTGTTGTTGTTGTTAGGTGCCGTCTAGTCGGTATCCAACTCGTATCGACCCTCATAGGGTTTTCAATGGCTGACTGTTTCAGGATTGCCTTGGGAGTGGATTGCCACATCCTTCTCCCATTTTGCGGTGCTGGGAATTGAACTCGGGACCTCAGAGACTGCAGTGCAGCGCTGTACCAACTGAGCTAAATCCCAGCCTAAGTGTGTGGTATAAATCCACAAATCTGACCCAGAAATCCAGGCTCCCCTGGGCCCATCAGATCAGATCTCACAGCACTGTGCCAGCTCCCCCGGGAGCCCACCCAGCCCAGTTCCCTTTCCTGGGCTGCCCTGTCCTCCCGTGCTGTGCCTCAACCCCCTACGTGTACAGAGAGGCCTTTTCCAGGGCAGCCCTGTTCCCCCCAGCCCACCTGTCCTTCCTCGTCCCTCTCCAATGCCTGCTCGGCACCTCCTGCCCCCTCCCCTTTCCTGTGGCTCTCCCTTGTCCTGGTGGAGGAGCTCAGCCAGCCTCTGCACCGCCTGCTCCCGGCCCCTGTGCAACCCTGCGCAAGGCTCTGAGGCAGCCTCCTGCCCGGCAGATGGCGGGGAGCGCTGGGTCCCTGGGGACCCTGCCCGGCTTCCCCTCGGTTGCTACCGGATGACTGAGTGCAGGCAGCTGGCCACCTGCCCCGCTCTGAGCTCTGGCCACCGTAGGAGAGGCAGAGGACAGAGCTCCTGGCTCCGTGGGCAGGGAAGCCCTGCTGCTGGTGGAGGTGGGACATGCTTGTTAGAGACCCTCCTCGTCCGGAGGCCTCCCAGCCTCAGCCGCTACAAGCGGGCAGGGCCGGCCCACGCAGTTCCCTCCGATGGCCGTGAAACCTGGGGCTGGGAAGGGCTGCAGCCATGACAACTGAGTCACAGGGAGACCAAGATGCCCCGGAGTAACCGGCCTTCTGTCCCAGGTGGCGGCTTTTCCCTGGGCTGCATCTCAGCACCCTTTCCTGCAGAGTCTCCTTCCGGTGTTGCCCCGGGTGCCTGGGGAGGTCCCTGGCCCTCCTGCCACACCCTCTCAAGAGCCACTCCCACCATCAACTGCCACCACCTCTCAAAAACCCCTTTGGGTCCAGGCTGTGCGTGGGACAGGGGCACGTAAGGACACCTGGAATCTAGCGGGGATGGCTCCGAGATGGGGAGAATCGCCTGCTGTGGACCTTGGGGTGGGGCCTGGCCCGTGTGACGTGCAACAGCTGTGTGGCACATGGCATTCAGACTCCCACTGACCGCCAGCTGTCCTTACCAGTGGGCAGTGCTGGCATCCGGTCCATCTGTTCAGGGTGGGGGGGCTCAGCACAAGGCGAGGTGTGCACATCAGACTGGGGTGTCCTGAGGGACTCCGAACCTCTCCTGTCCTCAGACCAGCACCTGACAAGGGGCCATGCTGAGTCTGACTCTGGCCCCAGGCTTCATTCTTTTTTTTTTCTGGTACTGGGGCTTGAACCCAGGGCCTCGCACCTGCATGCTCTGCAAGTGCTGGACCACTGAGCTGCATCCCCAGCCCATTTTTTTTTTTACTTTTTTGAGACAGGGTCTCGCTAAGTTACGCAGACTGCCTCTGGTCTCGAACTTGCGATCCTCCTGCCTCCGCCTCCCGAGCTGCTGAGATTTCTGGCGTGTGCCACCGCGCCCGGCTCAGGCTTCATTCTTAACCGAGCCTCTGTCAGAGTCACCAAATGAGTCCCACTGTATTCCTGGCTGGGTCCTGACTCCATCCCTTGGCCTTGGATTGGCTGGGAAGGTGAGGGTGGCTCTGTCTCACTTTCCCCAATGTGGGGAAGAGGTTGACCTTATGTCCAGCTGCCTAGGGTCAGTGACAAAGGGCGTGGCTTTGCTTCTCCCACAGCTGGGCCTGTGGTCCCCCGGCAGGACCCCAGGCATGGTGTGTGAGGCCCTTTGCCCACGGCCGGCCTCCCCACTCCTCTGCCTGGTAACGGGGATCTTTTCCTGGCCTGTGTGGGCAGCTTGCTGAGCACAGCTGCAGACAGGCTATATTTAGCCGGCTTTAATGAGCTCAGGGTGGCAGACGTCTGCCTTGGGAGCAGTTTCCGTGTGTGTGTGCGTATGTCTCTGCCTGGCCGCTTCCTTCTACGCCTGCACCTGCGCGTGCGTGCCCTTGCACCTGGGTGTGCATTAGCCCGTTTGCCCGCACTCGTTTATACAGGGAAAGTGTGCATCTATGTGCACACACACAGGCGCTCTGTGTGGCACCCATGTTGGGCCGGGGCCATGGCCGCTTCTGACTTATAGGGAGGCAGAATGGGAACGGATCAGCCCATTCACCCGTTTATTTAAAAAATCTTTAACGAGCACCTTTATAGGCCAGCACCATGACTGTCTCTGGGGATAAAACAGCAGAAACAAAAGGACGCAGTTCTACCTCTTAAGGATTTTATAGTTTGGGAGATGGAGGAGGAGAAGACAGCAATCAAATAACCATAAAATCAGAAGTATAAGGATTTGTCCCAGGAAAGAAATGCCTGTGATGCTTTTAAGGGCTGGGATTTAGCTCAGTTGGTAGAGCGCCGCTCTGCAGTCTCTGAGGTCCCGAGTTCGATTCCCAGCACTGCAAAAATGGGAGAAGGACCTGGCAACCCATTCCCAAGGCAATCCCGAAACAGTCAGCCATTGAAAACCCTATGAGGGTCGCTGTGAGTCGGACTTGACTCTATGGCACCAACATGATGCTTTTGGGGGTGGTGGGAAAAGGCCTCCAGTAAGAGGGAACACAGATGTTTCTCTAGGGAATACTTGGGCACAGAGGCTATGTGGAAAGTCCAGGCATAGAGAAAATGGTATGCAAGGGCACTGTGGTGAGAGAAAAAGGGGGTGTGGGAAAACCGTCAGAAAGGCCGATGTGGTAGAGAAAGAGAGAGAGAGAGAGAGAAAGAGAGAGAGAGAGAGAGAGAGAGAGAGAGAGAGAGAGAGAGAGAGAGGGAGGGGTGAGCTGGGAAGAGCATCGGGCAGGCAGCGCGGAGCCAGAGGAGCAGTGGGGTAGGTGTGAGATTTCACAGCGCTGTCGTATCCCGCTGGGGAAGGAAGGCTCACACAGGGCCTCGGGAGGGGACTCAGCTCACAGGTGACCCGGCTAGCCCAGCGTGGGACTCAGGGCCTTGCCCAGGGCCCCTGGCAGGGAGGGAGCCCCATGCTCTCTGGTCTCTTCTGGCGCCCTCCAGTGGCCAACTCAATGGAGGGAGACTCAGCCTCCACTCAGCGCAGGGCAGAGGGGTGAGGCTCTGGAGGGGCGGCCGGGACAGCGGAGGCCGCCCGCTGGCTCTGTGTAGGGAGCCGCGCTTGCCTGTTTCTCTATAAGCCGGTGGGACTTTCACTCCAGGGCGCCATCTAGCCTGGCTGGTGAGAGACCCCTCTGCGACCCCTCTCCCTCCCTCACCCTGTCACTGACTCTGAGCCCCCAGGGTCTTCCCAGCACCCTGGTAGGAGAATGTCCGACACACCCCTGTGTACAGGTGTGCCAGGAGCTGTGCCCATGGTGGCCCTGGCTCCCTTTGGTCCTTGTCCCCTGCTCCTGGCTGAGGGGCCAGGCTCCCAGCTGGCCATCCTGGGATGGGGAGGGGATCTACCCAGGTCTTTCTCCTCCCCTCTGCTGTGCCAGTGGGTACAGATCTCTTTCAACCTGAGGGAATATCTTGTTTCCTCAAATCCTTTCCTCCTGGGAACAAAAGGACTTTTGGAAACAAAAGGCAGGAAGATCTGCCAGGAGCCTCAAGGGAAAAGGGCTTGAGCAGGCAGGAAATATAAATTAGCGCATCACAAAGCAAAAAAACCAAACCAATAAACAAAAACAAAACAACAACAACAAAAAAACCACTCTGCTACCTGCACGTTAAAAAATTCTATTTCTTAGTCTGTCTTTTGGGTAGGTAACGCAGAACAAAGTATAAACGAAAAAGGGAAGAATAAAGGTGAGGAGGCCCCTCCCTCTCCTGGGCTCAGCTCACAGGGTCCTTCTATCCAGGAGCAAACATTATGATGCGTCTCTTATATTCCATTCCAAACATAGTCTCTGCAAACATGAACACACCCATAAATATTCTCCTCTCTATATTTTTATGTCTCCCCCCACACAGATGGGCGCACGCGGCGCGTTCCATTCTGTGCTGTGCTTTTCTTGGATCATAGCATAGCACGATTGTCAGTGTGTTTACAATGCCCAGGTTCATCGTTCCCAGTAACAGGTGTGTCCTAGACCACGGGTGTGTCGCTGATTTAATATGTCCCCTGTTGGTGGGCAGGTAGGTTGCCTCTCGTCACGTGCTATCATAAGCAGCATAGCGGCAGTCTGCGTTGTCCCTATGTCATTTTGCACGTGGACTTGGCGTTGCTGAGTCACAGAGCGCTTTGTATTTGAATGGCACTGCACACTGCCCTCCTTGTGCTGGTTTTCACCCTGGCCAGGAGGGGATTCTGAAGAGAGCTTGTTTTCCCACGGGTGCACATGGTGCTGCTGAAAGCTAATGGGAGAGATGAGAGCAAGGTGTGCGTGGGCATTTTTTTTGTGTGTGTGGTACTGAGGGTTGAACCTAGGGCCTCGCGCCTGCATGCTGTCCAAATGCTGGACCATTGAGCTGCACCCCCAGCCTCCCCCCCCCCTATTTTTTTACTTTTTGAGACAGGGTCTCTCTAAATTACGCAGACTGCCTCTGGTCTGGAACTTGCGATCCCCCTGCCTCCGCCTCCCAAGCCTCTGGGACGACAGGCGTGCGCCACCGTGCCCGGCTACGTGGGCATTCTCTATGAGCCTTATTCTAGCTAGAGTTCCAGGATTGAGCGCCATTTCGTGGGAATGGGAGGCAGGCCCAGTCCCTTTGCTGGAAGCCCCGGCCCTTGGAAGCGCGTGCTGAGAAGCAGATGCGGCTGGACCGCCGCTGTGCTGCTGAGCTCCTGTGTGTGGACTCCAGGGCTGTCTTCACTCAGGCCAGCGCCAGCTTCTCAGGGACCCTCAGCCAGTAGGGCCCCGCCATCCAGACAGGCTCCAGAGCTGGGGAACAGTCTCCCCCTTTCCTCATCCAGGGCTCCCTGCGCGGCCCCAGAAATGCAGCAGAGGCATTGGAAAGAGTGAAGAGGCCCTCCCTTCCCTACTCCTTCCCTTCAGCAGGGTGAAGGAGCCGGGTTCAAGTCCCCATCCCTCCACTTAGCCTGAGAGAAGTCCTTTCACCCGCTGAGCCTCGGGTTTTTCACTTGTAAAATGGGGAGAGCACCCCTGAGCTGTCTGGCCAGGGGTGAAGACTGGAAACCTGAGATGAAGAGAGCAGGCGTCCACAGGTGACATCAGGTTGGGACGCCCCTCGGCACCACTGTGTAGGTTTTATTCTGGTTGCTCGTATGGAAGCTTCATTGTCCTGAGTCAAGATGACAGCTCCTAATCAGAGCCGGGTTTCCCCGAGAGGAGGTGCTCCAGGGAGCCACCCCTGTGCCCACTGCGGGGCTCTGTGGTGTTTCTTTTCTTTCTTTTTTTTTTTTTTGCAGTACTGGGGGTTGAACCCAGGGCCTCGTGCCTGCATGCTCTGTAAGTGCTGGCCCACTGAGGTGCACCCTCAGTCTATTTTTTTACTTTTTGAGACAGGGTCTCACTAAGTTACGCAGACTGCCTCTGGTCTCAAACTTGCGATCCTCCTGTCTCCACCTCCCGAGCCGCTGGGATGACAGGTGTGCGCCACCACGCCCAGCTCACGGTGTGTTCTTAAGAGGCAAGTTCAGGTGCCCAGACGCTAGCCAGGGTTGAGGGTCAGGCTTGCTCCTGGGCTGGTGTCTCTGTGGGAGGCTTACTGGCCCACCAAGGGCCTCTCCACAGAACTGGGCCTCATTAACCAGGCGCACTCGGGTGGAAGCAACTGGATTCTGACCCAGAAAAGGTCAAGGGGGGAGGCACGGCCGGGACCTCTGCTTCCAGCTTCTCCCAGCACTGAACAAAAACTCCTAGCAAAGCGGCCGCTTACGTAAGTTGCTTGTGCAAGTGGTGAGGAGAACTCCCGGCCTCTGGGCCAGCCTGGGGCCTTCTGGAAGAGTGGTAAACATTTCCCAAGTTGTGCCGAAACCTGTCGTGTTAGTCAGCTATCCTCGCTGCAGCAAAAAAGGCAACCAAAACAAACATGGGAGAGGAGATTTATTGGAAGCTCACAGTCAGTAGATCCGTCCATGACAGTGTGACAGGCATGGTAACAGCAGGCTGCAGGGCCTGTGGCAGACGACATTAAATCTTCATAAGCAGGAAGCAGGGAGACCAGGGCTGTGGATCTGGGGTGAAAACCTCAAAGGCCTGCCCCAGGGACATCACTTCCACAAAGTTAACACCAACCTCCACAAACAGCGCCACCAGCTGGGGGCCGGACATTAAAGCACATGACCTCTGGGGGGTTCTTTATATTCCGACCATGGCACTGGAGACTCGTGGATTTGTCTTGGCTCTGCCTTCTGCTCCCTTGACTCAGACGTGGCTCAGCATGCGTCTGCAGTGAGGATCTGCAGTGTGGGTCTGCAGTGTGGGTCTGCAGTGTGGGTCTGCAGCAAGGATCTGCAGCAAGGATCTACAGTGTGAGTCTGCAGTGTCGATCTGTAGTGTGAGTCTGCAGTGTGGATCTGTAGTGTGGATCTGCAGTGTGAGTCTGCAGTGTGGATCTGCAGTGTGGATCGGCAGTGTGAGTCTGCAGTGTGGATCTGCAGTGTGAGTCTGCAGTGTGGATCTGCAGTGTGGATCTGCAGTGTGGGTCTGCAGT
>VMDO01002176.1:0-17022 GCA_007922755.1 Pedetes capensis
GTTTAGGGTTGTTTTTTTGTTGGATTTCTAGCGTCTTAAGCTGTGTCGATAGGTCATTTATTTGTCTCATTTTTATTTTATTGATGAAGGCACTTAATGCTATGAACTTCCCTCTTAAAACTGCCTTTGCTGTATCCCATATGTTTTGGTATGATGTGTTTCTGTCGTCATTTGATTGTAGGAATTTTTTAAATTCCAACTTGATTTCATCAACAATCCATGGGTCATTCAGTAATGAATTATTCAGTCTCCATGAATTTATAAAGTTTCTGGGATTATTCATGCTCTTGAGCTCCAATTTTATCCCTCATAGGGTTTTCAATGGCAGACTATTTTGGGATTGCCTTGGGAGTGGATTGCCAGGTCCTTCTCCCATTTTTTGCGGTGCTGGGAATTGAACTCAGGACCTCAGAGACTGCAGCACAGCGCTCTATCAACTGAGCTAAATCCCAGCCCTCTACCACTCTACCAACTATTTAATAATTAACAACAATCCTCCACAAAATCTTCCAAAAAAGAGAAGAGAAACACTTCCTAACTTATTCTGTGAGGCTAGCATCACCCCTGATAACAAAGCTAGCAAAGACATTGCAAGAGAAGAAACCTATAGCTGGGCACAGTGGCACACACTTATAATCCCAGCAACTCGGGAGGGAGAGGCAAGAGGACTTCGGGCTGTGTAACTCAGTGAGACCATGTCTCAAAACATAAAATGGGCTAGGGGCACAGCCCAGTGGTAGAGCACTTGCAAAGCATGTGCAAGGCCCTAGGTTCAATCCCTAAGTACCATTAGAAACAAAACAGGGAGGGGAGGAGAGGACAGCAGAGGGAAAAAGAAAACTACAGACCAACACCCTTTATGCAGACAGATGCAAAAATGCATTAAAAAAAAAAACAAAAAAAACACTAGCAAACTAAATTTACCAGCACATTAAAAGGAGTATACACCATGACCAAGTGGAATTTGCCCAAGAATGCAAAAGCAGTTCAACATAGAAAACCAATCAACGGAATATGCTGTATTAATAAAAGGGGGAAAGAGAACATCTTTTGACAAAGTATTTGGCAAAATTAAGCACACTTTCATGATTAGAAAACAGAAACAAAAAACCCACTCAGCAAAATAGGAATGCAAGGAAAAATTCTTCTCCTAATTAAGTCCAAGCAAGAAAAATCCACAGCAAGTACCAGGCTCAATAATGGTGAAAGACTGGATGCCTTTCCTAAGACACCTGTTTTTATTTTACCACTGTTCAACACTGGACTGAAGTTCTAGCTACATCAACTAGGAGAAAAAGAACTAAGAAGCATCAAATGGGACAGGAAGTAGCCAAGCATGGTACTGGACTATTGTCCCAGGTACTAAGGAGGCTGGGGATCAAATCCAGGGCCTTGCACAAGCCTGACAAGCACTTTGCCCCTGAGCTACACCCCAGTCCCTAAAACATCATTGCAAAGCACCATTCCTGAAGACCGCACCTTCCTAAGTAGACAGACCAGTCAGGACTGCTTCTTTTAACATAGTTACGTAGGGCAGGACCAAGGCAGGCTGCCTGGTATCAGTGAGGAGGCTCTTGTTCCACCTGTCTCTATCGGGACAGTGGGTCTCCAGGGGCTTTCAGAGCAAAGGGCACAGAAGGGTAGCATTCTCTACTTCCACTTTGTTTAAAGATTTCAGAAACTTTCAAGCGAAACACCACACCAGGGGGAGAAAAATGCCACTTGGCAGACAAACCCCAACACAACATAAAGACATTTAAGCAGTTATGTTCCACACCCCAACTTCAGGTTGCTCCTAGGCTGCACCCAGCCATCTATAAAAGGTGATTATATATTTTTTCTCTTTTTTCAGATGGGTCCTTTAATGGGAGCCCACAACCACCAACTCCTTACCAGTTTCTAGCTCTGCAGAGTTGCTGTACTTCGTACAGTATTAGAAATGTAAGGATTTTCAATGAAAAATCAAAGTTGTAACAGAACCAGAATGCCTCCTTCCACAATTGAAGGCCCTCTGTTCCCCATGTCTGGGCCCACAGCTGGCCAGTGAAAACACACAGCAATAAGTGTTTCTTACCATTGT
The DNA here is from genome assembly GCA_007922755.1 of Pedetes capensis. Lineage (NCBI taxonomy): Eukaryota > Metazoa > Chordata > Mammalia > Rodentia > Pedetidae > Pedetes > Pedetes capensis. Next base: position 2,081 of record VMDO01002176.1, read on the forward strand.
TCACCTGGCTGTGCACTGCAGTGGGGATTGGTACCACATGAGTCCCATTTTGCGTTACAGTTTTTATTGGAAGCTGGTGTTGACCTAGAGGTGCCTGTTGTACTATGGTGACCGTCTGGACAGGTGTGCCCTGCGACGTCTGGATGATCCGGCTAGCGGCACCTAGTGTGGCATGGCTAATTGCAGGAACAGGCTCTACTTTCACTGAAATTAAAAGAAAAGGAAAAGAGAAGACATCAATTAGTATTTTGGAAAGCTGATAAAAATCTTACCAGTTTAAAACAACAAAAATGACATGGCTCTAAGACCTGCTATAAAATGTCTAAAACCAGCCGAGTGATACATGCCTGTAATCCCAGCAACTTGGGAGGCTGAGGCAGGAGGATCTAGAGTTTGAGACCCTATCTCAAAATAAAAAGGGGCTGGGGTGCAGCTCAGTGGTAGAGAATTTGCCTAGCTACGTGCAAGGCCCTGGGTTTAATCCCAAGCAACACACACACACACACACACACACACACACACACACACACACACACACGCACACAACCAAATCTAAAACCAAGTATCACAGGGAGTTAGTGTAAAGCACTTGCCTAGAATGCATGAGGCCCTGGATTTAATCCCCACACTGCCCCCAAAACAGCACCATAAGAAAACGAAAAAATCCCAAGAGACACATTTCAACAGGATCATGGGCTTTCCAGAGACCTGGGGCGTGGGAGGGAGAAGCTGCTGGCGTCCTTGCTCACCTTTCATTTCCCTGTACTCGCCATTCTCCTGTGGTTCTGCCTTAGGAGGGGCCAGAACAGCCGCCTGAGTGACCACAGCTTGTCCAGCAACTGTGTATGTGTTTGCTTGGGCCAGTCCAGCCACACTGGTGACCGACACCGCTGGTATCTGGTGGACAACGTGGACTGTCTGCACAACAGGTGGCTGAGAGGTGGAGGGGGAAGGGGAGGTGGTCACTGGGGTTGCAACAGTGTAGGTCATAGGTTTAATCGCCGGGGGCAGCTGCCGCTGGACAGTGATCAAGACAGGCTGACTAGAGAGGGGTGACCCTGTTGGGAGAAGACAAAGCGAGGCTGAAGCTTGCATGCCTTCTGTCTGTGAAGTCTCCCCACACTGAGCACTTACTGACAACATACAGATTTTATTTTAAAATACAGAATGTGATCCCATTTCACCTCACAAATAAACAATGAAGGATATGTACTACAGTACCTTAATGGGGATGTTTAATTCCTGTACCTAATTGCTAAAAATTAAGCCTGTCCTCTACTTAGATTTTTGATAATACCCTTTCGTGGTTCCTCCTTTATGAAAACGTCAATAAACAACATAGGAAGAAACTTCCCTTGAGGGCCCAAAGACAAGGGCCATACTCACCTGGGGTCGTCTTCATCCTGGGAGAAGGGAAGCACAAAGTTCAAGAGCAGACGTGGGCTGCCATAAAGCCTCTGCCCTTTTTGGTTTTAGGGCTTAGACTAGAGAAACACACATAGACATCAGGTGCTGCAGTAGGCAGCAGGGGTGAGGGTACCCTGTGGCCTGAGAGGCTGGAATCCTAAAGCAGTCAAGATGCACATTTTTCTAACCATAACAATATTAGCTTGGACATATTTTTGCACATTTTTATTCTATATCATGGCTCTGTAAGTAAATGCAAGCATTCACTTAGTCATTAAATGCACATGTTTTTGCTTCCAATCAGTATATAGTTTGTCTAAGTTACAGGGTTGGCTTTTATTTTTGGAAGGGGTTTCATGGATTTTTGAATTAAGTAACCAATAATTTAATTCTAAATTCTTTTGGGTAGCTACACAGTGTCATTTAAAGAACATCCATAATTTGTTTTTATTATCATCTTTTTCATTGATTTTTTTTAAGCATTCACAGTGCCACTAGTTTACTAAAGCCTACAATATAATAGGAACAGTGAAGAATGCTGTAAGGTACAAGGTACAATGACTTCTCAGGGATTTAGCCACTGCTTCTGTGCTGAGTCCAGATGCCTTGTCTGCCCCCATCGCCTGACACTTGCCTCCTCTCCTGCCACACGTCATGTCTCACCTGGTGCACTCTGGGCAAACCGTGCCTCCTGGATGACAGCAAGCTTGGGCTGGGAGGGGCCAGGCTCGGGCTCCAGGGGGGCTGGAGAACCTTCCCTCGACAGGCTCTCAGGGGTCTGGGCACCACTGGAGTGGGCAGACAGCACTCCTGCGTGGTTAGGAGAAGCCGGGGCACTCCTGGGGCACCAAAAGAAGATAGTGTGTTTTTACAGCCATGCACTCAGAAAGAGCTTATGGTCTTAGTAAGTTCACTCTGCAAAGATGTGTTCTTTATCTGCAGTCCCATGAGCCTGACTTTCCATGTGTTCATCTGTGAACTAGACTGGACACTGAGGCTTGGGTGGCTAGGGGCCGTGCCACTCCATGCCCAGAGGTTGCAAGGCTGTAAGACAGGGCTGGTACCCTCTCTGAGCAGCTCCTGTACAGTGAGCTGGCAGGAGCCGGCAGTGCCCAAGCCAGCGGGGGCAAAGGCTTTCACTCTGTACTCATTTAAAAACATCATTAATAAAACTACAAATGTGTGATTTTAAAATTGGGCAAATTAACAACCTTAAGTTGAAGCAGCCAAGAGGTAGCTTTAAAGAACTGTTCATAGCCAAGTCGGGGAGACACTCATGTGGCCTTGTTGTCTTGCTGACTCAAGGAAGTGGGAGCCAATCACACAAACAAGGTGCAGCGAGTTCAAGGTGCAGCAAGCAGCACAAAGGTGGGGGCTGGGTAGCACCTGACAGTTTGACAGTTCAGGGCCCTAGAAAAGACACACAGGCAGCACCCAACACTGGTTTCCAAACCCCCATCCCAGCATTCATCAAAAGGCACTGGCAGATCCTTCGTTTTGGGAAGGACACTCTACCTGGACACAGAGGGTAAGTGTACTGACCACAGTTGAAGGTCTGTGGTTCCTGTTTCCTTACCTAGAGGAGAGCGGTCCCAGAGGGGTTCTAAAGCAAGGCACGCCCCTAGGCCGTCTTTTCCTAAAAGCCTGCTCTACCAGTTTGCTCTCAGAGGCAGGGTCTATCCTCCAGAAGGAGCCTTTGCCTGGTTCTTCCTGGGAACGTGGCACTTTGATGAAATAACGGTTCAGAGAGAGATTGTGGCGAATTGAATTCTATGAAACATAAAGAAATACGTAGAGTTCATATAATTCTTTGCTGAGGAAAAAGAAAAAGGTGCCCATGTTTTACTGCCCTGTAAAGCAGAAATCCGTATGTTCACCTGTAGAGCTGAGAGGGACAAGTAAAGACAGCACTGTGCTCAGGAAGCAACCCCTCCGTGGCGAGAGACCTGGTGTAAAACAGCAGCTGTGGGGTCACACAGCTCAACGCAGCCCAGCCCAGCCCAATGAATCCATGGGGAGGGGAGCTGAGGAGTAGAGAAGGGATGAGGAATCTGTTCAACATGGAAAGACTCCATTTCCAACTTCCATCTCCTTTCAAGATAGGAATCTAAGGCCTATCACTGCCATCAATCAAACTTTTCCTGGTAGAACCCATGACTTAAACCACCAACTGTGTCCCTGTCTGGACACAGAGTTAACACAAGCCACTCCCTTAAACTGTTCTGCACAGAATCAGCTAAGAGAATCTGCCATGCCATTTAAAGCCCATTAATCTAGTATAACATAGTTAGCAAACCAGCAAAGGTTGAAAATTATGACTGATACCACCTTCCAGAAACAGATCCTTTGTACTTGCAAAATGTGTCTGTATGTGTTTGGTTTTTTGAGATAGGGTCTCACTGTGTTGCCTATGCTGGCCTCGAACTCTTGTTAATCTTCCTGCCCCAGCTTCTTGAGTGCTGGGATTATAGGCATGTGGCACCATGCCTGGCCATTATTTGGTCCTCCCAATAACTCCGTGAGTAGAGAAAATTTTTCTCAACTACTACTTCATCATTCTATTTCAAAAAGCCCTGCTACACGTTTTCCAGGGGTCTGAGGACAGCTCCCTGTTGAGATTTCACTGGGGCCATTCCAATGAGGTCTAAGCAGGATGAAAGTCATGGACTAATGTTAATATTTCATGTTTTCACATTAATGAGTGGGTTTTAAAACTAAACAAATTTTCAATGTGGTAATAACTCAAAATTTGCGGCTATCTAAAAATCACTTCTAAATCCCCCAATTAACCTTCCAAAAGAACTCTTAGCCATTGCCTGAAATTCTGAATTGTCAAAGGCAGCTAAGAAATCAAATATGTCAAATACTGCTTTACCACCAACCTCGTGCTGTTTCAGTGCTAATAAGTCACAGGCTGTGACTAAGGCCTGTGGCACCCAAGGGCCTGAGTTACCATAGGGAGCAGGAAGGGTGAGCCTGGCCATGCCTGACTTGTGCCACTGCTGAGTGGACTGCTGAGATTTAAAAGATTTTAATAACCAAAGATATACGGTTTGACATCTTATATGGGGTGGCTGATACCCAATCTTTGTTTCAATTCCTCCAGAAAATCAAATGTGACTGTTCTTGATACCTAAAGACAGAGAAGGCAAACCTTTACCAACTGCACTCAGACCTTTCAGGTTTGGAGGAGAGATTCAAAGGCTGCAGGTTAAGAAAAGCAACCCCAGACAATGAATAACACAGGCTGAATATCCCTAATATAAAGATCCAAACTCCAAAACTTTTGAGTGCCAGTATGACATCACACGTACATGAAACATCAATCAATGCTTAAACTTGGATCCTTTCCCCAAGATGACTTGTTACATATAGCCAAATATTCCAAAATATCTGTTGAAGCCCTTAGGGTCTTCACTGATTGGGGAGGAACTGATAGGGGAAATAGATAAGGGGTAGAGATCCTTAACTGTGAAAACAGCATTCGGCATGGCTGTCTTACCAGCCAGTAGCTCCTCTTGCACTGCATGGTCAGCACCCCCTGTCCCAGGCAGGAGCTCAGGACTCCCTCAAACTCAGCATTAAGCCCCAGCACAGGGTACTCCACAGCACTGAAATGTAGGCTGCAGCAGCAATGATCCATGGGGAAGAATTTAATTCACATGTCATTGGGAGGAGAAAGGACAATTAGCATCATGGGAATGTGGAAGCAGGAAATGTCATTTCAGGTAACTAGGGTTTCTTCTGCCTATAGGAGAAAAGAATAGGACCATGAGCCAGTGAAACTGCTGCTCTGCTACCACTAACCTCATTTACAAGATTCACACAGTAAGTTCTTAGAACAGAACTACGTTTCCTTAATAAGACTTCAAGGGAAAATGAGGTCAAATTTATAAGTGGTCACCTGTGATTTCCCAGCCAACAGGACTCTAAAAAAAATAAGAGGAAGTGATGAGACATTTAACAAAGACACAAACAGAGAAAAGTATCCATTCCCATGGTAATTTCAGGCCTACGTAATTTGGTCAAATCCAGGATGAGTTTTTCCTTCCCTCTGTCCTTACATGTGTTACAATCACAATTACTGAACTCTGATGATCTAGAAATCAGTAAAGTTCTCAGGGAAAAAGTGGGCTGTTATTCCTTAATGATAAATGTGAAGATCTGTACTGCTGAGCAACTCCTCTTTGCTGCCAGCCAAGATCCATTCCTGAGCCCCAGCTCCCCACATTTAGGGGCCCCTGGCTCTGCACCACCCTCCTGAAGCACACCCAGCCTTCTTGACCAGACCCTGTGTTTCTCGAGGGGAGTTTCTGTCTTGTCTGGTCCCACCTACCACTAAGTACTTTTTTGCACTATGCACTGTGCACAAGAATGACCTGTACAGAAATTTATATTTCTTCTAAATGGATCAAGGTGTAAGAATGCTTCTAGAAGATCAGGGCTGAGAGAGTGCTAAACATCTCAAACCAGCTCTTCAAGGCTAAGAGCCCAGTGTTTTCAAACTTTTCATTTCCACTCTGTGCTGAATAAAATGGTAAAATCATAAGAAATCATTTTGGAAGCCAAGGTGGCACACATCTGTAATCTCAGCTACTTGGGAGGCTGAGGCAGGAGGATCACAAGTTTGAGGTCAGCCATAGTAAAAGTCTGTCTATAAATAAGTGGGGAGGATAAAGAAATAAATAATTATGCCAGAAAAATGCATCCCAAAGAAAGAAACACACTATCTTTGCAGATGTTACTCAGACTGTCTCATTTTATCCTACAATCTCCTTTGCAGATTAACCAAAAAAACTTTCCACTAGAAGACTCTGCAAAATTCTAAAACTAAGTCGAAGAGGCAGTGAAGACCCTAAGGGCTTCAAATGGGCCGAGGGGTATTCACATGGATCCTCACAAGGACTGGAGTCCCTGGCCCTAGACCAAGAGAAGTCATACACTGCGAGCTCATGTGCTGCTGTGCAGAGCAGGATGCAAGCTAGAAATCCACATTTCTTAAATGGGCTATTCTGTTCAGAGTTTTTATTTTTCTCTCAAAAGAAATGTGGCTCTTTTAAAAAACAAATTTGCAAAAGGGAAAGGCTTTTTGTTTTGTTTTTCTTGAGATAGGGTCTCACTATGTAGTCCAGGTTGGCCTAAAATTTCTGATCCTTCAACTTCAGCCTCCTGAGTACTGAGCTTATAAGTGTGTGCTACCCCTGCCTGGGAAAGACCTTTTAATGTGAGCCAGGAAGGAGGAAGTCAGAATAAGTAAGATCTGACATATACAGAAACTTAAATGCCATAGCTTTGGGATGGGCAGCTGAGATCTTATGGAAAAAAGCATGGGAAGGTCAGAATCCCACAGCTAAGGACAGAAAGAAGTTTAAAAAGTATGTATCTATGAATTATAGGGGTCTAGAGCAGGCAGTCCCACTCCCACTAAATTATCTGGAACTAAGTGAATGAAGTGTCTCATCAGCAGAGGCAAAAGATACATAGTCATCCTTATAGACCTTGATCTAGACAGAAAAGAAAACATCTAAACCAACAACAACAACAAGTGTTAACAGCAACTCAACAGAGAGGGTATTCAATTTTGCAGTAACATTTGTAATTCTCTGCCCTAACTGGGCTATGAAGTCACTTCCAGTAGCCAGTAGGAATCAGTGCATGCATCTGGGGTTATATTCCAGGTGCCTATGGCCCGGGCCACTTGTCCTGGAGAGCCTAATCCTCAAATAAGCTCCTCCTGACTCAGGCCAGGACACTGAGGCCAAGGTTGGCCTCATCCTTGCATCCTCTTTAGCAAGAAACCTTGTGGTGCTCAGGAGTTCTCAAATCAATGCATGCTAGAAAAACACATGGAACATGACTGAACACATAAAAGTCTGCTCAAGCTTTTCTAAAATACTCATTCTCACCAGAGCCACAAGGAACTGATATTTCAAATCATCTCAATTTTACATGTAGAAAGTTGGCCTTCTGCCCTGAAGTGTCCCGAATGCTCATGCTGTGGCTGTTTCCCATGGGAACATCTCTCCTTGCCACCAGAACAAGGGTACAAATTCTGAGTTGTTTTTTGAATTGTATTTTTGTTTTTTGTTTCATATTTTTCTTTCATGATAATCTTTGGGTTTTTTGTTTGTTGCTTGTTTGGGGGCTAAGGCTGGAGCCCTGGGCATCTTAGGCAAGTGTACATCCCCACCCACAGCTTCACTCTTATAGATTAAAATATGATAAATAGAGCAATGTACAATGATATGCATGTATGGAAATAGCACAATGAAATCCATTAACTTGTACACTAAAACATTACTAATTAAAAAATCAGAAAAATACATACATGCATGTGAAAAAGTCAAATAAATAAAACAGGATAAACACAGCTGGAATTTACTACATAGTATATGAAGAGTCCCTGACACCCAGGTGCCATGGCACACACCTGGCAACCTGAGAGAGTTAAGCAGGCAGATTCTGAGTACAAGGTCAGAGGCAGCCAATACCACTTAGGGAGATATGTCTCAAAATAAAAAATAAAAATGGGGCTGAGGGTGAGGCTCAGTGGTGGAGAACTTGCTTATTAGCATGTGCAGTGCCCTAGGTTCAAACCCCAAGTACTGCCAAAAAGAAAAACAGACCCTGACAGGCAGCTGGAAATGGAAACTATCTCCAAATCCAGCCTATTCTTAAATGTCAACAAAGAAATGCAGCTTCCTGTGAACAAGGAGTGGGCAGGGTGCAGATGTCCCCAGGCAAGGAGGAGGCACCAAGGGAGATGGGGTCTTATTTTGCACCTTCTACTGCTATAGACCCTGAGCTACTTAAAAGGAAATAGTGAGGATTGGTTGGTAGACGGTTTTTACTACATATGCCTGTGCTTAAAAATGTTTCCCCCTCAATAACTAGAAAAGTTACCCACTTCTCCTACCCATGTTACTACGCTATGGGGTTATGGCTTAACAGCATTTCTTTTTTTTCTTTTTTTGTGGTAGTAGGCAGTTGAACCCAGAGCCTCCCAAATACTTTGCAAGGGCTCCACCACTAGGCCTCACCTCCAGCCCTTGTTTTATTTTTTAATCTGAGATAGGATCTCACTAAGTTACATGGGCTGCCTCTGGCCTTGAACTCACAGTCCTCCTGCCTCAGCCTCCTGAGTTGGTGGGATCACATGTATGTATCACCATGCCTGGATCAGCAGCACATTTTTTAAAGGATCATTTACTCATCAAATCAAAGCCTCGAAGGAATTCTGTAGGCATTCTTAGTTATTTAATGAATTCAAAATCACAAACATACATTTCTTTCATTATGTTTTTAATATCCTATACTGCAAACTCACGCTTTCCCAAACGTTTATCTCTGTGAAGTTCTACTGTATATCCAGTAAATGACCATAGAGAGCCTCAGAAAAAGAAAAACCTACACAATGTGAAGACATAACATTTACTGATGCACAAGTCAGACACTGGAACATTATGCACTAATTCTGAGTGTCCTCTAGGAAGGGCTGATGGTGTGGGTATGTGGATGGCAGGTCTGTATGGTGGTGGACCCCTGATTTAAACTAGGCATGTCCTCCTCACTGGCCTTATACACCAGCCAGCTGGAGGAGATGTCCTTTGAGAAAAGGGTTCCCTAGTAAAATAGTTTGAAAACTGTCTCCCAGAAAGCCTCAAAACTTTTTTTATTTCCCAAAGCAGAAGTAGATGAGGAAGGCAGAAGAATGCCAAAGTAAAGAATGGGCTAGATTCTGAGGTTCTACATTTCAGACATATGAACTGCACTGGTCCAAGAGAAACATCCCAGACAACCCGTGCTTTCTGCATCCCATGGAGATGCATGTATTTCTAGGACAATAAAAGCGTTGGTTTTAGTCCTTCCCAGAACTGCTGTTCCTTCTGCTCTGCAGAACAGGACACCATCCGTCTCAGAATGACTTGCAGCGAAAGCCTCCCTCCTCTCACTGTACCTTCCTGATGTGCATCTGAGTTAGATAAAGTAGCAGTTTCATTTCCTCTCTGATCGACATCTACAAGACACAGGAAAGGAACACTCAACCACAGACTTAAGGGACTCACCTGCCAGCCCTTGTCTGCAGTCCTGTAGTACGGATAGTTTTTAGTGATGTGTGTATAAATTCCATTTAGAGTGAGCTGTTTATCAGGAGCCATTGTAATTGCTTGTACAATCAATTGTGCATAGGAATAAGGTGGCTTCGAATCATCCTGAATTTAAAGAAAAAAAGTACTGAAGTTAGCATAATTTTTAAACTAAAATTCAGGATTATTTTTAAGTGTTCCTCTGATAAATTTTTTAATTACTAAATTAATAATATAAAAAATCTGGAGGAAGATCTGCCCAAATGCCCGTCCACCACAGGGCTCTGCATATGATGATATGTCCTGCAGCTAGTTGTACATGTGAAGGTGCCAGGTGTGGGGTTCCTACTTGGGGTCTGAGGCATCCCTGGTTCTGCCTCATTCAGGACCAGTGATGGCTCCCAGTCACTTTAACAACAGGCACCAGCATAAACCACTAGGGGATTTCCAGCCCTGTGTGAACTCCTGGAAAAGCACACACCAGCATGGTAAATACCAAAACAATGCAAATGAAAGCAGCTTATAAAGGAATACATTCAAGGTAATATCATTTATACAAAGTTTAAAAATGAACCACTAGAAACACTGTTTAGACATAAAGATAAACTCAAATTACACAAAGAAACAGGCAAGAATAGGGCTAATGGAAGTCAGCTGAGACCAGGGTGCCTCAGAAGGGGCAGTGGTTCAGTCCCGGAAGCTGATGGTGGGCCCAGGGATGTTTGCTGTCATTCTCCCAACAGAGAAATTTAACCACCCGTAACCCAGCATCCCGAAGACTCCCATACCACAAACAGATAACATTTCCTGAGCACAGAGGCCACGCCAGGCTCTGCCCGACCACTCATGTGAGCACATTCTGATGTTCAGGAAAGGAACTCAACACAGTGAGGCTGAGAAGTAGCTGACCCAGAGTCCCCACAGCACCACAAGCCTTACACAGGACAAAGCTTCCATCACTGTGCTTGGGTGGCCAATGTATTTCCTTGGATTTTCACCCTATATATTATTAAAATGTTTTTTATTGAAAACACTTAACACAGAAAAGTCCACAATACATTCATGTTGACATAACAAATCATCAGCACAGCCAGCTCTAGGTAAAGCGAGCACAGCCGGTACCCCAGGAACCCCACATGGTCCTCTGGCCACAGGTTCCATCCCACAGAAGCCACTGGTCCTAGGCTGCTGCTGGGATGTATGTAGCTCTCCCACCTGAGAACACTGTCCACATGCACATGATCCACGACTGCGGCTCACGTGTCCCCACAGCTGGGATGTGTTGTGTATCAAATGTGTGATTAAAGTAATGCTATGTGTAGATTTTATTCTTTTATTCACTTAGCACGACATTAACAGCACTTCCTTGTCAATACATTTTTCACGTATTTCCTTACTGGATCACCACATCTTAAGCATTGTTGCTTCCAATTTTCTGTTTTATACAAATTTTGTCCATTTCCTTTAGACAAAGTCCTGGAAGGGAAACTACTCAGTCAAAAAATAAAAACATGTAGGGACATAGTGTGTTTATCAATAACTGCTGTCCAAAGAGGGAACAAATATCTCCTCCCAAAAGGTGTGTGCATTTCAGAGTTTGGGACAGGTGCTAAACTCCAGCACCAGTTTCCTAGAGTGCAAAGGTGCCTGAGCTCCACAAAGATCAAGGAATTATCTGTCTTCCACTGTCCACTTAGCTCTCCGTGCCTGGGCCTACAGCTGCCTGCCAGAGTCCCTGAGGTATGTGTAGATGACTGAAAGAATGCACGTATAAAAACCCCAGTACTGAGGACATGCTCGGTAGCAACACCCAAATCAAGTCTACACAGACATCCACTGTACTGTGTGAGGATGGGAGCCTCTCAACAGGCTTTGGTGGGGCTATAACTAGACACATAGGTGACAAAGTAAGGACAATGTAGCTGCCCAATGCCCCTGCAGGTCATGTTGCAAGACTATAAAATATTTACCTTTGGGCTGTCTCCACCTGAAGCTTCCTTTTCATTTTCTGGCTGCGAGCTGTCAGCCATTAAATTGAGGTCAGATGGTATCACACGGCCCACTTTGTACCCTGAAGACCCTGCTCCCCGGGGGCTGGATGGGCAGGAGTTGGCAGCACTGTGAAGAGATAAAAAGGTGGCTCCTTCAGGAGACTGCAAAGCATATGTCACATGGTGCTCGGTAACTGGCTCAGAGACCAAGGAAAACAAATATGAAAAATTTAAAAAGTAAGAGACAATCAGCATTTCCTGTGGAGAAATGGAATACTGCCAATCTTGAAATTTAAGATCACCCCAAGCATCAGAGGGAAATAGGATATCCACTTCCACACAAGCACGCGAAGCTGTACAACACACTCTCCAGGGAGGCAGCAGACCACTCATGACATCAGAACTTACTGAGGACCCAAACAACACATGATGGGTCCAAGGACACAGGGAAACTGCGAGGGGCTGGGAGAGGGAGGCAGGAAGGGGCAGGGGATGGGCAGCAGAGGCCCAGCACCCCACCAGAGGATGAGGCTGCTTCCAAGGAGGACAGGAGCTGGGTCAGTGAGGGCACGCCTATAAAACTGAGGCACCTATTTTTAAACACACGCCTTTCCTCCACAAGGTGGGATCAGAGTCAGATCTAATTCCTGATGTCTGTCAGTCCAAACCATGTCCACTATGAGGGGTCAAGGAGACAGGCATCTAGTTCATGCTCCACTTTCTACACAGGATCACTTATGTTCCAATAAAAACAAAGTGCCAATGAAATGGGAAAATGCCAAGACAAGATTATTTTAAACCCCAGGAAGTTAGAGGGGCATGGGAATGATGATAAATACAGCAGATGTACAGATTTCTGGGAAAAAAAACCCAAGAAACATAACAGTAGTTACCTCAGAGAAACTCAACTGGAAATGAAGGGCCCGAGCGGGGTGTTGGAGGAAATAAAGAAAGGGAGGCTCTGTGCCATAAACATGTACCACTAGTATGCATGTTCCCCCGTTAATAAATTACCTACTGAATACCTGGAACGGTCCATAACATATTAGAGAGAGGACAGCATCTACAATGCAGGAGTCTAAAAACTAGCCCACTTTTTCCCGGCACCATGGCTCACATCTGTAATCCCAGTGACTCAGGATGATCTGAGTTCAAGGCTAGAGGCAGCCTGTGGAATTTAGCAAGACCCTATCTCAAGATAAAAAGTAGAAAAAGAGGGGCTGGGGTGCAGCTTAGTTGTGCAGTGTCCCTGGTTCAATCCCCTAGTACCACCAAAAAAAAAAAAAAAAAAAAAAAACTAGCACATTTTAGGAGGTATAGGACACAGGTAAGCACAGGGGCAAGGAAAGCTGGTGATGAGTGGGAAAGGTAGGCTTGCTTTACCTGGGAGCCACCTCCCACTGGGCTCCCACACAACACCCTGACCTGCACTGCTGGGAAAGAAGGGAGTGTGCCAGGAGGGTGGGGAGGGGGGACAAGCAAGGAGAACAGAAACGAGGAAGCGGATGACAGAAGAGTCCAAGGCAGGACTGGACCTGAACCTCAGATCTCCAACCACATATTTATTTTTTTATTTTTTATTTTTTGGTACTTGGAGTTGAACCCAGGTCCTCACACATACTTTGCAAGTGCTCTTCCACTGGGCTGCACACCTAGACCATTTTTTACTTTTTGAGTCAGGGTCTTGCTACATTCGGCCTTGAACTAGGAATTCTCCTGCCTCCGTCTCCCGAGTCACTGGGACTTCGGGCGTGTGCCACCACACCTAGCTCATCAACCACCTCTTTTAAAGAACCCCTTCCCTTGGGCATCACATGCAGTCTGTGGCCTTTAAGATTCTGCCAGGCGTGGGGACTGCACACCTGTAGTCCCAGTTACTTGGGAGGCTGAGGCTGGAGGATCCCACATTTGAGGGCTGCCTGGGCAACACAGCTAGTTCAATGCCAGCCTGGGGAACTCAGCAAGACCCTGTCTCAAAATAAAAATAAAAAAGGGGATGCACCTGGATAGCGGCATGCACACACAGGCAGCCATGGTATGAGGTGAGCTCGCACATGGTTTGGATCTGTATCTCTCTGATCCCCAGTGATGATAAACGTCTCTGCCTGTGGTTACTGGCCATTTGCATGTCTTCTTTGGAAAAGTTCTTCTTGGTAACTTATCAATTGGGTTATTTTTTTGTTGAGTATTATGAGTTTTTCATATAGTATGCATATTAACCTCTTATCAGATATATAATTTATAAATATTTTTTCCCATTCCTTGGATTGCCCTTGTACTCTGTTGATAACATTTTTGGCTGCATGAAAGTTTTAATTTTCACGAAGTCCAGTTTGTCTTTTGCTTTTGTTGCCTAAGACTTTGGTACCAAATCTAGAAATCACTGCCACATCCAAGTGCACTGAAACTTTCACCCTAACATTTTATTCTAAGTTTCAGGAGCTCCACATAGGCTTTTGGTCCATTTTGAGTTTATTTTTGCACATTGTATAAGAGAAGCATCCAAATTCATTCTCTTCCATATGGCCATACAGTTTTCCCAGCACCGTTTAAAAGACTGCTCTCTCTTCCACTAAATGATCTAGGGACTTGGTCAAAAAACCATTTAACCATATTTGACAGAGTTTATTTCTGGGCTCTATTCTATTCTATTGGTCAATATATCTGTCTTTATATCAGTACCACACTGTTTTTATTACTGTAGCTTTGCAGTAAATTTTGAAATGAGGAAGTGTGTGTCCTCCATCTTTACTGTTTTCAAGATTGTTTCAACTATTTGAAGTCTCCTCAGAGTCCAAATGAGTTTCAGGAGCCTACCTGCCTGCCTTCCTTTCTCCTTTCCTTTGTTCTTCCTTCCTTTTGCAGTCCTTGGGAGTTGAACCCAAGGCCTTGCACATACTTTGTAAGTGCTCTACCACCAGGCTGCACCCCCAACCCATTTTTAACTTTCTATCTTGATACAGGGTTTTGCTATATTACACAGGCTGCCTCTGGCCTCGAACCTGTGATCCTCCTGTTTCTGCCTCCTGAGTTTTTGAGATTATAGGCATAATCCACTTTAGGATGAGTTTTTCTATGGGGGGGTAACCTCATTAAATTTTGAAGGGGATTGCACTGAATCTGTAGATTGCTTTGGGTAGTAGTAACATCTTAACAACACTAAGTGTCCCAAACCATGAACATGGATGTGCTTCCATTTTTTTGGTGTTGTTGTTAGGTGCCGTTGAGTCGAGTCCGACTCATAGTGACCCTATGTACAGCAGATCGAAACACTTGCTGATTCTGCACCAGGCAAACGATCTTATTTATGTTTAAGCCCATTGTTGCAGACACTGTGTCAATCCATCTGGTGGAGGGTTTTCCTCTTTTGCGTTGACCTGCCACTCTTCCAAACATGATGTCCTTCTCCAGGGATTGTTCTCTCCTGACTACATGTCTGAAACATGTAAGACACAGC